>KE158645.1:0-19820 GCA_000411055.1 Leavenworthia alabamica | reverse complement strand
TTATCTTGGACCGACAAAATGACAATCACCACTAGAAGGAAACCATTCTAGTATCACCGCTTGGTTTCATACATATATTGTGTTTTAGGTTTTATTTAGAGGAATTCTCTCTAACACAATCAAATATAATTTATTGGATAAAATTACATTAATTTTTTATTTAAACATAAATATTATTTTTCTTAAAAATATATTTTATAAAAGATTATATTTTTTTATAATTTAATATTACGATTTAATATTGAATGTATGAGTTCAATATTTATTATTTAGAATTTTGATATTTATTATTTAGGGTTTATAATTTTTTATTTAGAAAATAGAATTTAGTATTTAAGGTTAGAGTTTAGTATATAATGTTTGAATTTAGTATTTATTATTTAGACATTATATAGTTTTGCTAAAACTAAAATCTAATTTCTAATTTAATTGAATTGTTAAATGATAATTTTTTTATAAATCAATTTTAATGGTATTTATGGAATATATACTAAATTCATTAGTGTTTAAGAGAATTGCTCTTTTATTTAATGTCTTTTGTTTTAAGTTTTTCATGTTTATTTAAAAAATATTGATTATTTTTGTTTTACCCATAATTAAAATTTATTTGGTTGATTTCATTAGCTAAGATATTAAAATAATAAGGATAAGTTCAAAATTTGATAAAACATATATTTTGTAAATATAAAACAACAAATAAAATAAAAAAAATAAAAATCTAAAACTATAATTTAAACTAAAAAAGATAGAGTAATTTATATAAAAAATCAGATTTTGCTTATTGATATATCCATTTATGCATATCATAAATGAAGACAATTTTTAAAAATGCTTGTAATCTGAAATTGGCTTTACATATCGGATATAGCCTCCATCAGTTACCTCATATAAGAATCATTTCTCCATCGGTTGCCTCATAAGGTAGATATCATTTGTATAGTTGATCTTGTCTTGACAAAGACAAATATGTAATGAATTTGACTTTGTCATGTAAATGACTAATAAATAATAAAAGATTATTATAGGCTTATTGCTATAAATATTAAGATGAGAGTCAACAATATGTATTAAAATCCATCTAGTTGAGAATCCGTGAGTGGATTACCAAATATAGCTATCGAGCTTTGACATTAGATCAACTTGCAAATATAAAAAAGATAACATCATGATGCTTTTTATATAATAATATTTTACCATTTCCATGTTAGAATAGTTATGCATATCATTTTTGTTCGGCCAGTGCTGGAACGAGTAACATATACAAATTAGAGAATATTCCACACCAACATGTAGACTTATACATTTTCAACCTTAAATTAAAGTATTTATTTTCGTATTGAAAAAATCAATATATTCTCTCATATATTTCATATCATCTCTCAAAATCAAAAGCTTGTATTCTTGTATGATAACATTGAAAATGGAATGTCACCACAAAATGTTGGTGGCGTTGAGCTTAGGGGTTTTTGCCATTATACATCTTGTTCAATCTCAGCCTGATCAACAAGGTAGGTTTATATTTTTTGTTATATTTTTAATAACTGTTTAGTGGTCACTTTTTTGACTCATAAAGAATGATAATTAGCACATGCATGGTTGTAGTTCTAGTTGTATATACTGCATGGTCATTGTCTATAGAATCTACATGAACACTATAGAGATGAGATAGTCCGGCTCCGAGGATAGACCACTTAGCTTGTAGTTTAAAGCATTTAATAGTTTATGGACATTTATTTAGATTTTCTACTTTAACAACATATTTTAATTTTTAAATTTTATATGTTTTTATAAAATTTTTGTTTTTTATAAATTAAAATTTGTATTTTTATGGATTTAAAAATGGTCAATTCTCAAAAATACCACCAAATTAACTTTAATTTCCATAAATACCATCAAAATTAATTTAAGATAAAATTACCATTTAATAATTTAATTGAATTAAAAATTAGATTATATTTTTGAAAATTTACATAAAATCCAAACAATAAATATTAAACCTAACCACTAAATATTCAACCCTAACATTAAATTAAAAATTTGATTTTAATAAAAAATGATATTTATGTCTAATTAAAAAAAATAATGTAATTTGTCCTAAAAATTATAAATGGTGGTATTAGAAGAAATCACTCTTTAAAAATATATTTTAAACCTAAAAATTAACTTTTGAACATATTTTAAATTTTTTAAAAGATCGTTTAAGGCATATAAAATAGTTAGACCGGCACAGAAACTTGAAAATAAAGAAACATTATTTGCTCTAATATTACGTTTGTTTCACCAGGATTCATCAGTTTAGACTGTGGTTTACCCCCTGGCGAGTCGCCCTACACCGACCCAGAGACCGGATTAACCTTCTCATCTGATGCTGATTACATCCAAAGTGGTAAACGTGGTGAACCTGGAGATTCTCTACTACATATCTACCGACAGTACAGGGATCTGAGATATTTTCCTGATGGAATACGAAACTGTTATAATCTAACAGTAAACAAAGGAATGAGCTATCTAATAAGAGCTGGTTTCTCATATGGAAACTATGATGGTTTAAATGTATATCCTAAATTTGATTTACATGTAGGGCCTAACATGTGGGTCTCTGTGGATTTGGACGATGATGACTATGATCGTGAGATCATTTACATGACAAAGTCAAACTCATTACATGTTTGTCTTGTTAAGACAGGAACAACTATACCAATGATATCTACTTTGGAACTAAGGCCAATGAGAAATGATTCTTATATGACCCAACTCAATCCCTTATACCTAATATACCGGAGGGCCTATACAAGCACTTCTGGTGGCTTTATACGGTATGTAAAAACAGTTTCAGCAAATATATTTTCCAAGCATTTTTTAAATTAGTTTTCATTTATGATATATAACATGCAAATGGATATACCAATACTCGAAATCTGATTTGTATAGAGCAGAAACTGAGCACAAACACATCAATCATAAGTTCGAGGGTCTTAAGATTATATTTTTGTGAAAATGTTCAATTCGTTATAAATTTTTTTTATTATGTATAGAAAGATATTTTTGTGTGTTTCTAATCGGTTAAAACTCAAAACCGGTTAAGACACAATTAGGATAAATCCATCATTTTCCTAGGAAAATTTTATGTTTCACATGGTTGCTACTAATGAGACGTAGAAATTTTTTATTTAATATTTATAGTTTATAGTCAATGGAAATGAAGAGGAACAGAAAATAAAATAACTTTTTCAGTCATGGTTATTTCGTGTGTATATTAGTCATGAAAAAATTTGTGGCTATTTAATGATTTTTTATGAATTAATCACGGTTATTAAATGATTATTTTGATAAAACACAAAAAATCTATTATTTATGGTTAGTTCATGACTATTTGAATATAATTTTACCATTGATCTGCATTTAATTGTTGTCTTTCCACAACACAAAACATAGCTAACCCATTGTTTCTTCGTAGGTATCCAAATGATGTCTTTGATCGCAAATGGCTTCGATATAACTGGTTTGAAACAAACGTAAACACCACTCTCAATGTCACTTCCACTAATCCTTTTTTAGTGCCAGATGTTGTGAGTAGATTTGGTATTTCCCCAAGAAATGCCACCAGACCATTGTACTTTTACGTGTTTCTTGACGACGATAGTGACAAAGTTAGAGTCTACTTTCATTTCGCCGAGATCCAAACCTTAAATGCAAATGATACTAGAGAATTCGACATTACTTTGGATGGAACTACTGTTCATAAAGCTTATAGTCCCAAAGTGTTACAGTCCGAAACAAAATATAACATATCACCACAAAAATGTAGCTTTGGCTCATGCTTCTTGGAACTAGTAAAAACTCAAAGATCAACTCTTCCACCACTCATTAACGCTATTGAGGCATTCAAGGTTTTGGATTTTGTGTATGCTGAAACAAATCCAAACGATGGTATATATATGTCAATCTTTAATTCTTTTATATATCGATCGTGTATATATGCTAATTCTTGATTTCATTATCTTTATATGTTAGTTGCTGCTATGAAGAATATTCAAGAAACTTATGGATTGCAAATAATAAGTTGGCAAGGAGATCCATGTGTCCCTCAACTCTTAAAATGGGAAGATATAAAGTGCATGTACAATACTAATCAATCTATTCCTCCAAGAATTATTTCATTGTAAGATCACTCTCTCATTTATTTTCTCATCTTAAACCCTAAATGTCAAGTATCTTATTTATACTTTAAATTCATTTTATTTTATATATAATGTTAACAGAGATTTATCATCTCGGGGATTAAAAGGGGTCATAACGTCTGCCTTCCAAAATTTGACCGAGCTTCAAAAATTGTAAAGGCTTTATTTATTTTTAGTTTTTTGCCTTGCATTATATTCTTTAAAAAAATTCAAGAATGGATGAAGTTATGTATGGATAATGTATTCTTAATTATTACATCTTTAACATGTTAGGGACTTATCAAATAATAGTTTGACCGGAGAAGTACCTGAATTTCTAGCCAACATGAAATCATTATCAATCATGTAAGTTTATTTAAACTAACATTTATTATCATATGTATTTTTGATTTTTTTCTCTATATGTCATGTAATCTTCTCTGACTTGACAGAAATTTAAACTGGAACGATCTTACGGGTCTTCTTCCTAAGTCCCTCAATGAGAAACAAAAGAACGGGCTTAAGCTAACGTAAAATTTTAACATTTATGTTATTTTTTTCATGCAAAGCTTTTGTTTAGTTTCAAGTCTTATTCCAAAACACTTTCTTTCTAATAGGGTCCATGGAAACCCTAAGCTATGTGCTGATGCACCATGCAACAAAAATATTAGAAATAATCAAAATTACGTTTTACCTGTTGTTGCATCGGCAGCTGCTGTACTCATAGTTATAGCTATTGTGATTCTCATTCTTGTTTTCAAGAAGAGAAAGCCAAAGCAAGGTACTTAAATTATAGATAAGATATTTCCTTATTATAACATGTATGCACGATGACATCAATAAGACTTTTTTGTTGTTGTGGACAGCTGATTCTTTACCTACAGTTCAACAAGAGTTACCAAGTACTACTACTAGAGCATCCATATTTACGCATACAAAAAGGTTCACTTATTCAGAGGTGGTAGCATTCACTGATAATTTTGAAAGGGTTATTGGAAAAGGAGGGTTCGGAGTAGTGTATCATGGTTCTTTGAATGGTTCACAGCCAATAGCTGTTAAACTACTTTCTCAATCATCAATACAAGGTTATAAGGAATTTAAAGCAGAGGTATGTTGATCTTAAAACATAATCATATGTTGTAGACTATTCAAACATAGGTTATATATAGTCCTAAAGTAAGTAAGTAACCGAAGGGTTAATTAGTAGTCTAGTGTTAGTACAAGGAGGTTGGTTTTCTTGTACCTCTGGTTCAAATTTTCTTTGGTACAGAAAATTAATCTTAAAATTTAATAACTAAAATCTGATATATATTTCTTATATACTAATTAATCTTAATTTTTCATATATCCGTTGTAAAATATTCTTTACATGCTTCCTCGAAATCATGGTTATTCTAACCATTTATTTCGAAAATATCTCAATCTAGGATTAATTTTATGATCGTCAGATTTTCTTTCAACGGACCAGATTGACTTCAGTTCGGCAGAGTTTATGTGTGTTCATGCTCTCTTACCATATTAACGGTTTATAGGCTTTCAACTCAAACTAATTTGCAATGAGTGAATTAACTTATAACCTTTATATATTTAGGCGTAGTTCCTTCATATATCCAATGTAGATATTCTTCACAATATCATATGAGATTCATGCCAAAAGTGCAGAGAACATATAATGACTAAATTTTGTTTTGATATGGCTGGTCAGGTTGAACTTCTTTTGAGAGTTCATCACATCAATTTGGTTAGTTTGGTTGGATATTGTGATGAAGAAAGCCACTTAGCCCTCCTTTATGAGTATGCACCCAACGGAGACTTAAAACAACATCTCTCAGGTATAAACTTGAATTTACTACATTTCAAACACAAGTATTTAACTTACCATACTTTGATGTTTTATGTATAGGAGAACGAGGTGGCTCTCCATTAAAATGGTCAAGTAGACTAAAAATTGCCGTCGAAACTGCACAAGGTTCGTTGAAGTGGTCAAGTAAACTCAGCATCTATCAGTTACTTTATCTCAATAGGCTAACATGAATGAATATAATTATCTATAGGACTAGAGTACTTGCACACTGGTTGCCAACCTCCAATGGTACATCGTGATGTCAAAACAACAAATATACTTTTAGATGAACATTTTCATGCAAAACTAGCAGATTTTGGTCTTTCAAGATCTTTTCCTATTGGAGGTGAAGATCATGTTTCAACGGTCGTTGCTGGTACTCCTGGATATTTAGATCCTGAGTAAGTGTTACATTATTGACCTAACTTCATATTTTGTTTTTTTTGTCATTTGGAAAAATGAAAATTTCATGATTTGTTTTGTAGATATTATGGAACAAATAGGTTGAATGAGAAGAGTGATGTATACAGTTTTGGGATTGTATTATTGGAGATCATCACAAGTCAACCTGTGATTAAACAAACTCGTGAAAAATCACATATAGCAGCATGGGTTGGATATATGCTTACTAAGGGAGATATTGAAAACATTGTGGATCCAAGACTTAACAGAGATTATGATCCTGGTTCTATATGGAACGTTCTTGAGATAGCAATGTCGTGCGTGAATCCTTCTTCAGAGAAACGACCAAACATGTTTCAAGTTACTAATAAGCTAAAAGAGTGTCTAACATTATACAACTCAAGGCCAGGAGGCTCAAGAAGTTCAGCTGAACTAAGCACAAGCTTTACAACCGAAATTGTCCCTAGAATGCGTTAACTTAAACCGAAACTTCTATAATCACTAAAGACCTTGAATTTCCCTTGATTTGTATTGGGGAGATTCTTTTTTCATTTGGTCATTTGTTGTTACAACTTCACTATATTTGCTTTTGTGTTCTCGTGTGTGATATATGAGTGTGGATGTTTTGTTTGGTTTTGGTTTGAATTTGATTGATGGTCTTCTAGAACTCTTGTTAAACATTGTAACGTCTAAAGATTTTGCATATTACACTCACCTTTCCAGCAAAACTGGTTGCCTCAATAGTAAAAGAACCAGACCTAATCCTCAAAACCCAAGAAACTAATCAAACAAAATTTATCAACTTAACTGAACTCATTTAACAGAAGTAAGAATCCAATCAAGAACACACATGCACAAACACATCTAAAAAAACAATCAAGATCTATCAAAGTAAGAATCCCACTCATGTCTCTCAACATTCCCAAACACATTATATTTCCAAGAAAACTCTTCTGGAAAATCAAATATCTCCTCATGCCCTTCCTCAATAGTTTTCCTTAATCCTTCAACTCTCTTCAACACTCCTTGAACCGCAACATCAAATGCATCATCAAACCTTCCCTCATCACCTCTTTTACTAGAAGGGTTAAAATACATTAACCTTGGTATCAATTTTATCACTTCTTCTCTCATTGTAACAACTTTGGTCCTAGTGATCCTACTCAAAACCTTCTCTATACTAGCTTTACCTTCTTTCACATCCTTCCCCGGTATAAAAACCGAGTATTTCGCAATATCTTTCGGTAAATGCCAAATGTATTGTGCGTAAGCTGATCCTGGATGGAAGAAAACCGGTATACAACCGGCTAATATAGAATCAAATGTAGACCGGCGTGTGTAAGAATCACCAGGAGGTTGTAGACAAAACGTTGAACTCAAGAAGAACTTCATGATCTCATCGGGTTTATAACATTTTTGAGAACCCGAAACACATTCAAGAAGGTTACATTTTCTTTTGGAAGCTTTACATTGATCCATTATCTCGGATCTTATGCTGTCACCAAGATTTGGACGTGGGGCTCCAACAAAAGAGAATAGATAAGGACGTTTGATTCTTCTCATTCTCATTTGCCATTGGATGATCTCTGCACTATTTGAAGGGTGGAAATAAGTTGGATAAGGAATAGCTATTCCATGGTAGTTCCATGGACTTGATTCAATAAGTAACATTGTCATGTTTTTAATTTCTGGTAAGATCATTAACCTAACAAAACGTTACTATATTAGTAAAACCAAAATGTTTCATAACTATACTATTCATATAAGATTATACAACGTACCTATTACCCCAATCAGATTCATTCTCAGGTGTACGCATAAAGTCCCAAGTAGTTCGACCAGCTACCATAAAATGATCTCTCCCATTCATTCTCTTCCACTCAGGACTCTCTCTTAACCACTTCATTAGATCAAGAGCTGCAGCATCTCTCATGAATGGGAACGGTCCCCACAAAAACCTCATCAAGTCTAAACCAGGATAGTAAGGAACATACACAGCAGAAGCTAAAGATGAGTCTTTAGTTAAACACTTGTATTGCTTCATTCTATTGTGAAATATTACTTCTAATGTGAATTGGTTTGTAGCATACCAACCAGAAACTCCTTCCATGTTTGGTAAACGAGGGCCTAACCCTAAATTTGATGTTAACTCACACATATCAGTCCATTTACTCAATGTCCAGCAATTCTTGAGAAGCTCTTCGTTAAACAAAGATGGAACTTCATGCATGTAAATGTATTTTCCTCTGCATGGATCGTTACGTTGAGTTTCTCTTGGCCGTATTATAACTTTATGGACTCTCTTAGGTTGAGTTATCTTGGAGGTTACTTTGCTTTTAGCTTGAGAAATATTACTATTCGAGGTATTATAACTTTTCTGTGTCTTTGATTCAACTTGATCAGTGTCATCATTGGACAAATCATTTGACAATTCCTTGTCATCTTCATTATCATCAACTTGATCTCTCTGTGGCTCTATGTCCTTCTTAGATTCTTTATCCACATTGCTCTCATCATCATCATTATGACGAACCCTTTTCTTATCTGCTTCCAATCTACTCGAAGATCTTGTCTTTCGTGACTCACGATGTCCTCTCCTCGTTCTTGAAGACCGATCACTCGAAACCTTATCACCTCTCTTCTTCTCATTCTCAACTTTTTCTTTCTCAAGTTCCTCAACTATATCAATCACAACCTTCTTGTCTTCTGACATCTGATCATCCGTAGATGAATCGTCAGAAACAGGAATAGAACTGTTATAACCAACAGAGATGTCCTTGGAGACAACAACAGGAACTTGATCAGATTCTTCATGTTGTTGAACATTTTCGACAGGAAGATCAATGACATTTTCTTGTCGGAACAATCTTTCATGATTATGAACCGTTGTTGCTGAAGAATTGAAATGGTAAAGCAAGAAAAGCCATAAGAAGAAAGAAGCCATAGCAACGTACCAGAACTGGGTTCTGTACTTTAAGCTTGACTTCTCCAATGCCATTGTTCCTCCTCTTCTTTGTGGGTTTCTCATGCATTAATTAAACCAAATCTCCCTTCCAAAACCTTCTTGCGATACAAGAGTGAAAGATTGTGTTAAATTTTTGGGTTTTAATGATAGATTTAGGGCATAAATGGATGAATCTCTCAGATTCAGAAAACGAATGCACACTGTGAGAGAGATAGTGAGATTGGGAAGGTGTTGAAACGTTCAAAGGTATAATAAGTTTTGTTAGTGATTACTGAAAATATATGTATTTTTCAACAAAGCTTTAATTGATTACACTTGGAGCGATGTAACTAATTAAGATCGTTCTCGTTTATGGGTCCTTAATAATATGTGTTCATACAGTGACATGCACCTAAATTAAAGTTTTCTTAGTCAAACTTGATTTTCATGTAAATCATATATTATAATATTATAATTATTTCATAATTTAAAAAAATTTAAACATGTATATATATATACAATTAATTTTTTATAATTTTTCAGATTCAAATACAACTAATCTATCCTTATTTATAACCTTTATGAATATTTTATAAATAAATTATCATCTATATTAAAACAGATTTTTAATATGTTAATATAATTTTCTCCGATTAGTATAGTTTTGAACTTTTGGTTATATGAAATGCCAAATATGGTAAGTTCTATAACTAGTAAAATTTTAAATCGTATGGTTTGGTGCTACTTGTCATGATGGTCTAGAGAACTAGATCTCGAGTAGGAGTTGGCATTTATTTATTTGTTTTGGTTCTGTATAAGTTATTAGGGTTTTTTTTTTTTTTTAAAGATTTTAAAATATGTCATGTTCTGTTAATTTTTTTGTGTTGATATGATACAGTTTGATTTTAGTATAAAATTTATAACAGAAATACCTTTCTAATAAAGTTTACTTTAATTAATATTATATTTATAGTATATGTTTAAAAGTATTTTTTTTTTGGCAACTAAAAGTATTTTCTATTAAATTAATTAAATTGTTTGGTTTTACATATGTATAAAATTCCACGTAGGATAAACAGAATAAAGGTAAATAACCAATTACAGTAGGACGCGTGTAATTACCTTAAATCCTTCATACATACGATCTCTGGCTTTTCGGGCGAGCCGTTGAAACCTATAAAAGAAAGAATCATTCTTTGTGAATCAAGAAACAACAACTCTCCGATCTGCCATTGACTACTGCAATCAATCTTCAAGCTTCATAAACCCTAATATCTTTGAATCGGTACGGCTCATCAACATCTACTTAACTTTATCATTCTTCTTCTTATCTTGGATTTAAAGTAAAAAAAAGTGTTCAAGATTGTCCCGATCATCTTTTTTCTCTCGTTACTATTAAGTTATTTTACTCAATTCTTGATTCATAGACTAATTAACTGTTCATAAATATGTTTTATGCGAATGGATCTTATCTTTGATGGGTTTGAAATTTAGAATTCAAGTTGGGATTTGACTCCCTCCCTCTCGTTTGGGATTGTGAAACTTTTCTAAAAATCGTTTTTTTCCTTCTGTTTTGTTTAATTTATGCCCACAAGGTATTCGACGTTTTGCCTCAGTGACTTTTGTTGTAAACTAAATCAGATTTGAAGTGTTTTTTTTTTACTCTGACTTGTTGATATTGTGGCAGTGGAAATATGAATGGAGGAGATCCTTCTACCTTTGAGCAGTGTTACCGTTGTTACCCAGTCACATTCATTGATAAGGTCTGTTTAATCTTCTAGCTCATCTCTTTCATGTATTTATCAAGATACTGAAAATAGAAAGATTCTTAGTTTCCTTGCACTTTAAATGCAGGCTCATCTAGACAAGGGTGACAAAAGTATGTTACTTTCTTCCTTTAGTCTCTATATAGTTTCTTTACTATATTTCTCTTACATACACTTAATATATATATATATATATATATATATGTATGTATGGTCTTTGTAGTTATCATGCCTCCTTCAGCTCTGGATCGTCTTGGTGAGCTAATTAATACTGCATCTTCTTCTACTTTTACTCTTCTGCTTCTGTGGTTTCTAAATTTACCTTTTTCAGCTTCTTTGCATATTGAGTTCCCAATGCTGTTTCAACTGAGTAATGTATCTATTGAGAAAACTACACATTGTGGTGTACTAGAATTCACAGCTGATGAAGGCTTAGTATACTTGCCATATTGGGTAATAAACTTTACTTGTTTTTCATTTTCTGTCTTCCTTGCACTAGTTTCTTAAACTAATCATCTTTGTCTTATTAGATGATGCAAAACATGTCACTTCAAGAAGGAGATATTATACAAATTAAGAATATCAGCTTGGTTAAAGGAACTTACATTAAACTACAACCTCACACTCAAGATTTCTTGGATATTTCAAATCCAAAAGCCATGTTTGTAGTTCTGAAACCGAAATCATTTTTTCGAGTGTGTGTTTGAATCTGTTTTTGAGGATTGTCTTTTCTTTTGTAGCTTGGAGACTACACTTAGGAGCTACTCTTGCTTAACCACAGGCGATACAATTATGGTTCCTTATAACAACAAACAGTATTATATCAATGTGATTGAGGCAAAACCTTCTTCAGCTGTGAGTATTATTGAAACTGATTGCGAGGTTGATTTTGCTCCTCCTCTTGATTATAAAGAACCTGAGAAGCCACAAAAGTTAACTCAATCAAAAAAGCGACCTCTTGAAGGTTTGCTACTGACTTCTTTCGCGAAATTTCGCGTGTGAAGTTGTGCTTATTGTTTTGTTTTATGTTCCTTGTAGTTGAGGAAGAAGAAGAACCATCAAACAAACTCCCCAAGTTCAAGCCGTTCACTGGATCGGGGAAACGTTTAGATGGAAAAACACAAACAAACTCAACTGAAGTTGAAGATACAACACAACAAGCAAGCTCAAGTGAGAATGTGAAAGATGATGAGAAGTTACCATTAATAAGCACACCACTGAAACGATCAGGAAAGCTTGTCTTTGGTTCAAGCACCAAACCAACTACAAAAGAAACTGTGAAAGTATGATGACTCTCTTCTCTATATTCATGTGAATTCAATTGATTCAGAGCCATTGAAGATAACGTATTGTGTTTGTATGGGTTTTTAAATAGGTTGATCCAAAGAACATAGAGCAAGAGAGTTCAACAAAATCTGATGAAGCCAAGTTTCAAGTGTTCACAGGGAAGAAATACTCACTTAAGAACTAAAACGATCATGTCCACAGTTACTGTTGAATAAATGTATTTGTTTAAGCATTTTATATATTCTTTATAAAAAAACAAAATCTTATTAGAAGAAAAAAAGGTTCAAAAACATTGAAACAAGTGTTTTCTTTTGGAAATGGTGTTTTGTTTCATTCTTAATTAAAATTTACAATTGTAAACAGTGAAGCCTCTCTTCATATCATCACTTTTAAGTAGGAACGACCTGAGGTTCAAGTGGTGGAGGAGCGCCTTCATCAACCACAGGCTCCACAGTTGTGGTCGTGGTTGAGTCCTTCTCATTCTCCTCAAACCCAGACTTGAACCGGTCATAATTAGTCATCTCAGCCGCCTTAAACGGACGTTCACCCAAAACTTTTACAAGATCATCCTGATGCAGCACTTCTTTCTCGAGTAAAAGCTCGGCGATCTCAGCCACTTTCACCTTATGTTCCTCGATCAGCTCCACAGTCCGTTCATAAGCTTTGCTCACCCATTCCCTAACTTCCTGGTCTATGATTGCACCTGTTTTGTTGCTGTATGGTTTAGAGAAGTCGTACCCATCGTCCCTTGGCGGAAACGAGAGTAACCCAACCTTGTCACTGAAACCATACACAGCTACTTGTGCATAAGTCATCTTGGTCACCTTCTCCAGATCGTTCTGAGCACCCGTCGAGATTTTTCCTATCAATACCTGCCGTTGGAAAAATACCAAAAACTTAAAACATCGAAAACTCGGTGATGAAAATTCGGCGATTAGGGAAGATTTTACCTGCTCAGCTGCACGGCCACCGAGTGTCATACAAGTCATGTCGAATAGTTGCTCTTTGGTCATGAGAAGGTTCTCGTTTGGGACATATTGTGCAAACCCAAGTGCGGCTGTGCCTCGTGGAACAATAGTCACCTTCAGCAATGGCTCTGCGTGTTCTAAGAACCACCCAGTAACTGCATGCCCAGATTCATGATACGCAACTGTACGACGCTCCAATTTGCTTATCACCTGAAAATTCAGATTCAAATTTCAAAAAGCAGATCAAATATAGTAACACGAGAAGGTATTTTATATTTTACCCGATTTTTCTTCTCAAGACCACCAATAACACGATCAATCGCAGATTCAAAGTGCGCCATTGTAACTGTTGATCCTTCATGTCTAGCAGCAATAAGAGCTGCTTCATTACATACATTCGCAATATCAGCTCCAGCAAATCCAGGAGTAAGAGCTGCAAGCCTTTGAGAGTAATACGATGGCTCGTGATCGAGTTTAATCTTCTTCAAATATATCTGAAAAATCTGTTCACGACCTTTAATATCCGGTTTATCAATGGTTATCTGACGATCAAACCGGCCAGGCCTTAACAAAGCTTTATCCAAAATATCCGGTCTATTGGTCCCAGCAAGAACCACAACTCCAGCAGTTGTACCAAACCCATCCATTTCAACTAACAACTGATTCAGAGTGCTTTCACGTTCATCGTTACCTCCTAAACCTCCACGACCTCTAGCTCGACCAATCGCATCAATCTCATCGATAAATATAATGCTCGGTGCAGATTGTCTAGCCTCTTGGAACAAATGTCTCACCCTTGACGGTCCAACACCAACAAACATCTCCATGAAATCTGAACCGGATATAGACAGAAACGGTACACCTGATTCTCCTGCAGTAGCTTTTGCTAAAAGAGTCTTACCGGTTCCAGGCGGACCAACTAAAAGCGCACCTTTCGGGATTTTAGCACCTAAATCTTCATACTTCTTTGGGTTCTTAAGGAAATGAACAAACTCCATTATTTCTTGTTTAGCTTCTTCACATCCAGCAACATCCTTAAAATAAATCTGACAAATATAACAACAAAAACTCTGTTAGTAAATTCTTGTCCTTGGCAGAAATACCGAAACGAACATATCAAACTGAATCGAATTTTAAAAATGAAAAACCGAACTGAATCGATCTGCTTATTTGGTTTTAAACGGTGTATTTTACAAATTTGTGAAAAATGAATTCCAAACCGACCCGAACTGACTACCGAATAAACCGATATTTGCTTTTTTTTGTGTTTTTTTTTTTAATTTTAGTGGTTTTTTATATGTTTTATTTATTTTTTAAACTGAACCAAACAGTAGTAACTCAAATAGATAAAAAAAAACTAAAATAAACCGTTATTTTTATTTTAGAACCGAACTAAACTTGTAAAATAAAAACCGATCGGAGATGTTTTAATACCCAAAACTAAAACCGATTAAATTTTTTGAAAACCGAACTAAACTTATTCAGTCTTAAATGGTGTTTTTTTTATAAATTTCTAAAAAAACTAATACCGCTACTACAAACCAAACCGAACCATGATTCCGCCTAGGACTAGTAAATTCCCATATGATCATACAAAAAAAAAGGCGAAAATCTAACCTTATTCTTAGAATTCTTATCTGCTCTCGTTATAGTCGCTTTGCCTATATTGAAAATGCCACGACCATTCTTCCCGCCAGTTCCTCCTACACCTAATCCACCTTGCATCCGTCTCGCCCCATAAAAGAGAGTACCCAAGAGTAGTAAAGTCGGCGCAAACCTCATGATCTCTTGATACCAAACCATTTCAGAAACATATGTAACAGGAACAAAGTCGTGAGGATCAACACCTAATGCTTCTTGAGCTTCTTCAAGTTTCTCCTCAAAGGAGTCAACACTACCGATATTGAAGTAATACTTATACACACCACCACTTCTTTGACCAGGAATACCATTACCACTACCTTGGACAACACCATCTTCACTTGTTTGTTGGCTTCTCACGTAAACTTTCGCTACTGATTTGTTTGAAACATCTATGTGATCAACTAAACCAGGCTCAAGAAGCTTGTTTTTAAACTCCTGGAAACTAATCTGAAAAAAAAAACAGATACCACATGATATACGAGCAAGGTCCATAGGACAACACAAATTTTCTTGTTTAAATATACTTGCCTGTTTCTGATCTCCAGAGCCAAATGAGAAAGAAGAAAAGAACAAACCAAGAGCAAGTAGAGGAACTAGTAAATTCTGGAATCGATTCATGAACATATCTCCTATGTTCTCATTTTCATTCTTCTCTGAAGAACCATCTATATTGAAACAACAAAAAAAACATATTTAACTATTAGAATCATAGAGTTGACAGAACATAACAATACTAAACACCAAAGAGAACAATAAGTTCACCTTTAGATTCTGATTTCTGATCATTCTTAGGTTCTTGCTTTGTGTCTTTAGGAAAATAATTCTCATAATCTACAAAAAAAAATCCAAAAATGTAAGAAAAGAAATCTAATTAGAACAAATTTTAAACTAATTCATAAAATTTGTAAACGTACTCTTCTTCTTAGGAGCTTCATCAGAGAAGAATCTATAAAGTCTTGGATTAGCAAAAACACCAGTTAATTCATTATTGACTAAACCTTTCCGAGAAGCTAAAGAAGCAAAGTGACGTTTCAGAAACCCTAATCCATCTTCTACTTGATTAACAGACGCTGGAGAAGCTAATAGTCTTACTTCGTTTGAAATCGTAGATCTCACACCATTTCCGTATAAAAAACCCTAATTTCACCAGAAAATTAAAAAAAAATTAACACAAATTAAAAATGAATCAAATAAATAAATAAAACTGACCCTTGAACGAGAGATTGAGCGACTAAGCTTGGAGAAGATCATTGTCATAGAAATCGCATAATAATTAGAAAAAGACGAATCGAAGATCTGAACAAGAAAAATGCAATATTT
This sequence comes from Leavenworthia alabamica, assembly GCA_000411055.1. Lineage (NCBI taxonomy): Eukaryota > Viridiplantae > Streptophyta > Magnoliopsida > Brassicales > Brassicaceae > Leavenworthia > Leavenworthia alabamica. Next base: position 3,486 of record KE158645.1, on the reverse strand, counting down.
TTTCTCTGTTAGGGTTTTTTATAGAGCCCAGAAGAAAAGTTTAGGTTTTTTTTAATCTGAAGTCTATCGTCGGGAGGGAGACAGAGGTTTATCTTGGTAAAGAAGACATAAGATAAGACGAGACTTCTGTTGTGTCTTGAATCGGTTTACTAGTTTAAGCATAGCCAAACCGGTGTTTGGTTTTCGTATCTGGTTTTCGTATCTGGTTCATGTGAGATTAGAGGCTTAGAGCTTTTTTCTATGTAAAGGTAATGCTTGAGTGCAAGTATGGCTTAATTTGACACATACTGGGCCTTTTGTCATATTGGACAGCATTTTCCTCCTAATCACTTACCATGTCTTAAGAATGAAAAAGCTGATGGACTATAAAACACGAAGATAGGTTGAAACTTACTTTATAGTTCATATAAAAAGAAATAGAACAAAGTATCATATAAAGATACAACAAGCACAGAATTCTAACGGTTTCTGCGTTTATTCGGCTTGTATGAAGCAATGACTTGTGCTACTACCAATCCCAACAACACTCCAGATCCATATCCTATTGCCACTGCTTTCCAGTTCAACACTTGTTCATCTTGTTCATCTTCTTCTTCTTCATGTTGTTGTGTTGTTGGTGCATTACTCCCAAAGCAACTCTTCTCCAAAGGAAGACCACAAAGTCCTGCATTACCTTCAAATGAGGATTTAGATTGGCTAGTAATCTGTGTTTCTTGTGGTATTTCACCCATGAGTTGGTTATGAGACACATTTATATACTCCAAAAACGAGAGGCTTCCAAGTCCATTAGGGATAGTCCCTGAGAGTTGGTTTCTTGAGAGATCTAGTGACTCAAGCACTGTAAGATTGGACAAAGACAGAGGAATATGGCCTGTGAACGCGTTGTTCGATAAGTTGAATGCAATTAATGCCTTCAAAAGACCAATAGATTCAGGAATTTGTCCTTGTAATTTGTTTCCTGAAAAATCAATGGCGCTGTAAGAATTGAGGACCAGCACTGTCTCCATGTGTAAACCTTTGTAGTGTAACTCTAATGGATTTGTAAATACATAGCTGAATGTACCATCATTTCGTATAACATATATAAACCTCCATCATGATTCATCTTGAGTTTCCAATTGACAAAGTATTTTGGATGCAAGGTTCCAGTAAACTCATTATCAGATATCTCAAGTATTTGCAGCACAGGGAATCCAAGAGGACCTTGGTGAGGAGGAGATATAGGACCATAAAACTTGTTTGAACTTAGGATAAGGACTTGCAGATTTGGTGAAGCTTTAAGCCAAAAAGGAAACATGTCTTCAAGTATATTGTTCTGAACGTTTAGAAACTTAAGAGATGAGCAATTTCCAAGAGATCTTGGAAGCTTCCCAGTTAACCGATTGAAGCCAACGTCGAGTGTCTGTAGAGACGCACCAACATGGAACACATCAGGAACACTTCCTTCCAGCTGGTTTTTTCGCAGCAACACAAAATGGTTTACTTCAAAATGGTAGATTGAGAAGTAGTCCTTCAAAATGGTTTACTTCAAGAAACAATTTCCGCACTGATGAGTTTACTAAAACTTCCTCTGAACCTTGGAAACCATTTAAAAAATTATTAGAAAGTCCAATGGTGCTTAGAACTGGAAGGCTCCATAACCACTCAGGTAGTTTCCCTTTGATTTGGTTATGGGATAAGTCTAGATACTCCAAGTTTCCAAGTGTCTTTAACATCTTTGGGAACTCCTTTATGCCACAGTACTTCAAAGTCAACATTCCTAAGGTCAATTGGATGTATGAATCTGAAATGAGACTGGTTTGAGATATTTTGTTGCCGGAAAGATCGAGGAGTAACAAATGTTTGAGAGATGAGAAGGGGCTTAAGTCAATAGGGTAGCTTATGTTTAAGAAAGAAAGGTCAAGATCCATGAGGTTGATGAGCTTTGAGATATGCTCTAAGATTTCTCCTCCAAAATGGTTATTGGCAAGGCGGAGGTACACTAGCTTAGATGAAGTAGAAGAGTTGGGAACTTCGATAGAACCGGTGAAATGGTTCTCATTCAAGTCTAAATGTGATAAGAAAGGCATAGTGAGGAGAGAAGAAGGGATGGTTCCAGAGAAGTTATTATAGGAAAGCTCTAAATGGGAAAGATTTGTTAGATTTTTAACTGGTGGGAAACTACCAGTGAGAGTGTTTTGATCAAGAAACAAATGGGTTAACAAAGTTAAGTTACCAAATGTGGAAGGAACTTTACCGGAAAATTCATTAGAGGAAAGAGATAAGACCTCTAAATTGTTGAGATTTCCAAATTCAGAAGGGAGTGAAGAGGAAGTGAAGTTGTTGTAACCAAGATTAAGGTAACGGAGTTGGCGCAACTCAAAGAGGCTACTGTTGGGATTCAGAGTTCCAGAGAAGTGATTATGAGAAAGCCTTAAAGTTGATAGCTTGCTTAGATTCCTTGTAAGTGGGAAACTACCAGTGAGATCGTTATTGGAAAGGTCTAAAACTGAAAGGAGGGTTAGGTTACTAAATGAGGAAGGTACTTCACCAATGAAACCATTAGAGGAAAGACATAAAAGCTCTAGTTTGTTGAGATTTCCAAACTCGGATACGAGTGAAGAGGATGTGAAGTTGTTATCATTGAGATCAAGCCAACGGAGTTGATCAAACCTGAAGAGACTACTCTTGGACTTCAAAGGTCCACTAAGACAATTCGTGAGTTGTAGCTTAATGACAGCACCGGTTAAATTATCACACCAGACTCCATTAAACTCGTCGCTGTGGTTGCAATGGCGAGTATCAAACTCGTTCTTGAACTGTTTAAAAGCTTGAATCTGGTGTGGAAGACAAACAACAAGACCAACAATATTGGGATAAGTGAGTTTGTAGCTTATAGCTTGGAAGCTTGAAGGGGAGACACAACAGAGTAAGAGTAGCAAACGCATAAGTGATTCTGACATGGTCCTCATGAAAAAAAAACTATTTTGAAAAGACTGGTTTTGGTTTAAGAAAAGTGAGAGAGAACTAAGTTGTATAAATAAGTGATATGTGGATTTGCATTAGAACACAACTTGACTTAGAAGAAGTTACAGGTAAGTCAAGTCTTTGTACTCATGCTGGAGAAAAACACGGCCAAGTTGTTAACGTATAACTTGGGATTGGAATCACTTGTCTGAATTTTCTCACATATGTCCAATAATTACAGAAATTGACTTTTGTAGCTATTAATTTTTTTTTTGTGAATTTTTCAAACTTCAAATTTGGTGAAGGAGCAAAATGATCATGTTATGGTTTAGGTAACAAAAGATTATTAATGTTAAATGTGAATTAAATTGTTAACGAAAATATGCTACAAACCAATGATTTATAAAGGATAACAATTTTAGTCACAATTTAAATAACAAAAGATAGTCAACAATTCTATCTTCCTAGTCGTTACTGACTAACTATTAGTCCTGGGAAAATGGTCTTTAACCCATGGGTTTGCGGGTTTTTACCCGCCTC
>KE158643.1:39734-54863 GCA_000411055.1 Leavenworthia alabamica | reverse complement strand
GTTTCGGGTTAGTCCGCAAACCCGCAGGTCTTAAACAGAAAACCCGCTAAAAAGTGAGCTTTAACTTGTGACACCCACAAAAATATGAATTTAAAAATTTAAACTCAAACCCGTTATGCCGCGGGTAAAAAACCTGCGAACGACATGTTAAAGACCACAATCCCATGCCTAAATAAGGGTGGTGTTACAGTTATACTATGAAATGTTTTAATTACATGCATTAAATCCATTTTTTCCAAGATGTTGTATTTTGAATAGGAAACAAATCTTATATGAAAAAGTATAATTTTCTATATACAAATATTTAATAATTTATAGTTTATATGAATGAGTAACAATTAATCTCCAATAAGTTATGCATGCATCAATAGTAGAGATGTTGCCACGTTAGAAAATTAAATTAATATAATTTGAACTTTCAAATTCAAAATCTGTAATGATGAATTTAACTAATGTTAAGATCTTAATCTAAATGAATCCAAAACTTAGAATATATATATTCTTTTGTAAATTTTTATTTTGTAAATTTCTTGTGATGTCCAAATCAATCTGTAAATAGTATTGGACAAAAATAGAAATTCTGCTGAAAAGTATAAATTTTTGCTGTAAATAAAATTAGTAAGAAAATAATAAATAAACTGAAAAAGACTAAAGAGCAAAAAGGTAAATTAGTAAATATAATATGTGACTGGGTATGTAGTGACACGTGCCAGCTTGCAACAGTAAAAGCTAAAAACCCGTTCATGTTTGGATCCGTCGACCAATGTGTTCCCGTCATGACCGGTGACCTCTCTCTTCTTCATCATCTAACGGCTCTCCTTTTCTTCCTTTTTAAATCAACCGTCATATTTTCATCCAAGGGTCTTTATTAAATCTAGTTTCATCTCTCTCTCCCTTTAAAATAAAGCCCAAGCCCAGTTTAACTCTCCTCGCCCTCCTGCTTCTCTATCTCTTTCTCTCTCGCCGTTAATTTTTTTCCGGTACCTGAAAATAGAGGAAAATAACTGTTTACTTAAGAACTACATATCTTTCTCTCTCTTCTCCTCTATATATCGTGCGTTATGGTAGTTGTAACGATGAAGCAGCGGTTAGTGTACTCTCGCCTGAGGTGTTGCCGGAGAAGTCGATTGTGACCTGAATATCACCTTCGTAAAATCGAGGATTTGGTTTTATTCGTTTCGTCATAGTTTCGAAAATGGAAGGACAGGCGAAGCTAACGAGGACACAGTCATCGTTGCTCCGGTCATCATCGATGGTTAGATCGTCTTTTCATAGTTTAGCTGCAATCGCCGAAGGTGATTTTAGGGAGAAACAAGATCTAGAAGCCGGAGAAAAAGAAGAGAAACAAAGAAGAAAACCACCTAAACCATTCGGTTCAAGTCCACGAACCGGTTTAACTCGAATTAATCCTGGTTTAGCTTTCACTATGATTTCCCTCTCTTTCCTCAGCCTCACATCTTTCTTCTTCTTCGTCGTCTTCTCACAAACCGATGAGATTCTCACATCGGAGAATCTTCTGTTAGCTTTAATCTTCGTCGCCGTCGTTCTCTTCTTCGCCTCCAAAAACATCGCACTATTCAACCAAACAATACTCGCAATCAAACAAATCTGCGACGAAACCACTAAAAACTTAACGTTTCACAACAGAAACCCATCTAAACCGGTACAATGGTACATCGGTGACGATTCTAAACCAGAGAATAAGATGATCTTAAAGCGAGTCGTTAAAGAAGGAGTTGAATTTTACAGTAATGGAGATTGCTACGAAGGTGAATTTAACAAAGGGAAGTGTAATGGAAGTGGTGTATATTATTATTTCCTTAAAGGAAGATATGAAGGAGACTGGATTGAAGGAAGATACGATGGTTATGGGATAGAGAGTTGGGCTAGAGGAAGTAGATATAAAGGTCAATATAGGCAAGGTCTTAGACATGGTTACGGAGTTTATAGATTCTATACTGGAGATTGTTATGCTGGTGAATGGTTTAATGGTCAAAGCCATGGTTTTGGTGTTCAGTCCTGTGCTGATGGTAGTTCTTATGTTGGAGAGTCTAGATTTGGAGTTAAACATGGTCTTGGATCTTACCATTTCAGGTATAAAAAAGTTATACTTTTGTTATAATAAATTGTTGAATCTTGACTTAGGAATGTAAATGTTTGCAGAAATGGAGATAAGTATGCAGGAGAGTACTTTGGAGATAAGATTCATGGATTTGGTGTGTATCATTTTGCTAATGGTCATAGTTATCAAGGAGCATGGCATGAAGGGCGTAAACAAGGCTATGGTGCTTACTCATTTAGAAATGGTGATGCTAAATCTGGTGAATGGGATTCAGGGAATCTTGTAACGTTTCTTTCTCTTAAGAGTGAACCGGTTTGTAGAGCGGTTCAGGTAAATTTACTAAAACCCGAGTTGATTCGTTGGTGGATTGACAATTAAAAATGATGGAACTTTAACTTGAATTCTTTTGTAGGCGGCTAGAGAAACAGCAAAGAAGGCAATGAATAATCGGAGAAGAGTTGATGAGCAAGTGAGCCGAGCCGTTAACGCAGCTAATAAGGCTGCAACAGCTGCAAGAGTAGCTGCAGTTAGAGCTGTTCAGAATCAAATGGATGGTAAATTTTGTCAAAGTTAAAAAAAAATGTAAAAAATCTTTTCTTTTTTTAAAATTTGCGGTTTCTCTGTAAGTAACCCTGAATCGAAGCTTGTTTCAGAGGTGTGTAACAGAGAGTAATTTTCAATATATTACTATTGTAACAATCTGTAAATAGAAGAAGATGAAGAAAGAAGCTGGTGTGTTCTTTTTTTAAATGTAAATCAACGGCTTCTGAAATGGAGCTATTTTGGTCTGATGGAATCTTTGGGGTTTTGACTGATATTATGATCTTGATCTGGATCACTGACATGTCGATTGTTTTTTTTAATGTTTTGATATGAGCATTAAATGGCAATTTGTTTATTCGGATTATTATAATAATTTAGTTGCCCAAGAAAATTTTAAAAAAGTTGCGAGAAGGATGAAAAAGAAGATTCTTGTTCGGCGCTAACCATGCGATTCCCGAACATTATCGAATTAAACAAATAGCCAATGTCGTGATCCAGAAAATACCAATTTTATTGATATTATTACAGTCTGTACCCCAAAAGAAAATGCTATAAGTAATGTATTCATAGATATTTATATTTATATGATTCTGAAAATGTTCTATAAACTATAGTTGTTGTATTTTTATGTAACAACACATTGCGTTTACGAATTGGGCTGGCGTTAATCTCAATGTCTTAATTTTGAATTTTCTCACCAGAAAAAGGCAAATTTGAAATATTTTCCTTTTTGTAGTTTCAAATTTTGAATTCTAGGCGACAGCAATGCATACTTAATTTTATTATTATTTAAAAACTTGTTAATCAATCATGTACAAATATTTTATTTTAAATTAGCATTATTTTTGACACGACAGGAACACATCCGATGCATTATGCTTCGTCGCATAAACGAAATGTCGAATAAGACTATAAGTCATGTGTCCTTATCGATCATCATCTCTAGATGACATCGCTTGTGATCCATATCTAATTATGTATTATCCTTATCCTTTCATTTTCTTTTATTATATTATACGCCATTGATCACATGGTTAGATATAAACATTCACATATGATGATGCTTCATTGCTACAATCCAAGTGGGTTGAGTCGAGAATACTATTTCAAGAAATAATTCTCCTAACCTTCTTTCAAATCAACCACAAGACTACTTTCAAAGATAGAAAAAGTCAAAAAACCAATCCCAATAGACTCTATTTCTAACAAAATATTCCAAAAATAAGTTATTCACATCCATACAAATTCAAAGATACGTAATGTTATAAATCATAATCTATTAATCTTCATTATAAGAAAAATTTCCAAGTAAAATGAAATCACTACAACTCTATTTTGAATATATTTTGAACCAGTAAATTTCATATCGTTGGATTTGTAAAATATTTCATAACGTATTTAAAAGCATTATACTACGAGAAAACCTTCTGCAAATATTACTTGAATTTTCTTCACTATTATTTAATGTAAACATATTCAAAATAAAAAATAAAAATAGGATCATATAGTATAAATGTTGCATAGAAACTAACATCAAACAAAATACACAAATAAATGATAACATTTATAAGAATTATCGTATATAGATTCTAAAATCCTTGTGTTATATCATGATTTTTTGGAACTCATTAAAAGTCTAAACTATATATTTACAAACAATAGATACTACGTGACACTAATTTTTTTTTTTAATGCTATAATTGATTACACTAAAAGTCTAGATGTATTTCTTTTGAAATATTTAAATTTTAATCGAGCAACACTGAAGTTTTAAATCTCTAAAAATATATATTTACAGATAATAGATACTACGTTACACTAATTATTATTATAATTAATTTAGATCCCTATATATAGGTATCTTACCTCCGTCGTGTAATTTTACTGACAACATTTTGACTAAACAGTTGACTTCAAACTTGAAAATTGCTAACCAAATTAATTATCCTACAGACAAAGACTTACAGTTTATAGATTTCCCAGAAATGAAAATTACTCTCCCATCAACTATATAAATGTATCTGTTTTAACTTTTAACTTTTAACTTTGAAATTTCTCAACAACCAGCAAGCTTTAAGGACATAATACTTCTATTATGCATGGAATGTTATTTAGTTTCTTACACCATATGAAAAACAGGTTACTACAAACATGCAAGGAGACAACATTATTACAAGTTGCATTATTAAAATAAATAAGTTCAAGTTTTTAATAATTTGCTATGGTCCATTCCCAATTGGATGACTGATGGCTCATCTTCCAATTATATTAAGAAAACCAAAATTGTTTGCTTACAATTTAATCCTATCTCATTGTGGGTTCCAATATTTATGGAAAGTGTTTAAAGTTATAATTAGACTTGGTTTTTCTTAACCCCAATTAATGCTATTTTTATCAACATGCAATGAATAATAATAATAATATAATCGTTGATATCATTGTATTTTGATTAGGCTATAGTTAATTTAGAAAAATATACTGCTTAACTTAACTATTCAAACGATAATCATTTAGTTAAGAACTATGAACAAAAACAAAACAGAAGATGGTACGCTAAATAATGTAACTATGCTTTAATATTGTTCAGTTTTGAATTATCAAATTAGTAGATTTTATTATCTGTAAGACTGTAACAGGTAACCAAGCGATGGTAGTGGAGTGGTTCTCCAGGCGCTTGGTGAGAGTTGCTCTGTTGGTTAAGACCAGGGATTGACTCCACTAGGTTACGGAATTTGCCACATTTAAATCGCTTGGTCACCGGGACATTCACATGGTCTCTCCGGACCCTAGAATTAGTCAGTGTTGGGGGATTATGCGCTCGTCTGCAGTATGAGTTTGCCACCCTAAGCTGTATTAGAACCGATGGTCCCTAATTCAGCCGAATTACCTGAATTATAAAATAAAAAAAAGATTGTAACTGTTTTTGTTTCTATAAACAAAATCTTTTTTAATCGAATCTAAAAGAAACAATGAAAGATTAAGATTTTATGGTGACATAAAATCTCAAGAACTCCAAATAAATATCTAAATACTTCATAAGATAATCATGATTAAGACTATATATGGTAAGGAGATTAGAGAGATTTGTCTCTATTATAACTTTAACCCAATTATATATATATATAGAAAATTATAAAGTATATAAATTTTACTAGCAAACAATTTAATTGGTACAAAAGTCTATATTCTCCAACACAAATGTGTTTGGCCAGTAAAGCTTGACATCACATGTTTGGTAGCTACTAACTATTGAAAGTTGCCAAAAAAAATTCAAGTTTACTTTTATTTTAGTTCTGTCATAAAATTTAACTCGAACACGTCAAGTAAATGACAACACTTCTGTCAGCCGCCCGCCAATATTCAGAATAAAGATAAGTACAAACAGAAAAATAAATGTCATGCGAAAACACGAACTTATCTTAGGTATGACCATAACGAAAACGTATTTTTGCATTGACGCATTGTGTAGTCCATTTAAAATCGTTATATGCACAAACAAATAGTTTACTCCGGTTTATAAAGCTGGGCCTATTTTTAAGCCCAACGCAATTCTAAAGCCCATTTACTTTGATGTGGTGGGAAGATTTTTTTTAAATTAAATGACTTTTTGACATTAATATATCTTTATTTTCGGAAAAATATTATCTTTTAAAATGAACATTATGTAATCATCACTAGATTAGATATACAGTGAGGGACAAAGAGAAAAAAGGGAGACATGTAACATTCTTTTTTTTTACCAACTTATATATACATATATATATATATATATATTAATTTGAAAAAAATGAAAGTTAGACAATGAAATCCTATAAAAAAATGAGTTCACAGCCGGAAGCAACTTAGCCCTATAACAAATGCATAACACTTGAAGAATTTACAAGGTTCGAATAACGGGCCCAAAAAGCCCATGGATGCCGAATAATTATGAGCGTCGAGCAGTAGACAAGTCATGTGGCTTCTGCTATAATTTTTTCTTTTATATATACCGTATATTTGACCTCCAAAAAAAAAATTAATGTTTTGTTAAAGAGCTCTGAAACTTTTAATCCATTATTTTCATCATAACAAATTTTTAATTTATTATATATATTGGCAAAACTAAAATTACAGAATAAAGCAGAGACTCTTACTATAATCAGCTACATGATTTAAATTAATTATACTCTGAAAATAAGTTTTAAAATCAGTCTCCAGTAATCACTATTTAATCATATTAATAATTATAGTGTCCCAATAATTATATTGTGGTTATATCATTTGACTGGGGCATTATTTCCCGGAAGAGGAAAAATAAGTTAAACAAAAAAAATTATTAAATTAATATAACATTTTTAAAAGTTCAAGTTTGAAAGATATGAACATTAATTATTTGCCATACCAAACTTTTCCACGGCACATGAAACAGTAAGATTCCTCTAAACTATAGTATTACTTTAATTTACATATTTGTTCATACAATTTACGAATTTAACCTCGCATAAAAAAGTCAAAGAAATTACAAATATGATCTCTTGTTCATGTTAATTTCGTAAGTCCAAATGAAAAATTAAATCGAGCTACATATTAAAAAACTACAATTATATTATAGTCAATGATCATATATTATAAATCACGAGGAGTGTAAATTAATTAACATATTCAAAGAATTAAGAAAATAATAAAAAAATATATAAAAACTAAAGTATGTATTTATGGACCGTCGGATCAACTGAAACTCCAAAGAGGAATGTCAGAATCTTCGTAGAAGTACTCATCAAGCATTGTCGTCGAGTTTAACTGAGGAGAGTAATAAAACGGAGCTCCATCATCAAATAAGAACATCCCATTATGATCATCATACCATGATGATGACAGATCCTTCAAAGAAACATGAGTGTCCACGAAAGATCCTTCAAATAAATAAATTAATGTGACTGATCGTTTGTATGAAACTTGAGTTGTTTTAAATAGGACAAAGGTATAACTTTGGTTAATTTGTTTTTTTTTTCTGTCTAATATTATTTAGTACATCTTATGTTAACTTAATAAAAGAGAAAAAATAAATATTAATAGTAATCTAAATTTATAAAGGCACAAATCGCTTTACAAAAGTATAATAACATATATTTTGCTTTTATTTTGCCTTTGTTTTGATTTTGTTTTGAATTTGTTTTGCTTTTTATGTTATTTATGTTTCGTTTTTATTTTGCTTTTTACTTAGGTTTGCTTTTATATAATTAATCAGCATTTATCCCCATTAATGATTCATGTCACAAGCCCAAATCCTTTGCCCAAGTCTAAGTCGCAGTCCACAGTTTTTTGTAATGCTTTTGATTAATAGTTTCTGATTAAATTTATTACTGATAATAGTTTCTGATTAAATTTATTACTGATTTTAAAGTAGTTAAAAACATATACAAAATTAAACGAAAATCATTTTTGCACTAGTGTAACAGTTAAAATCCCTACAAAACATAGATTTTAGATAAACTAACATTATCAATATGTTATTGTATAATAACATAAATTATGAGTGTAAATACAAAACATAGGCTAACATTATATCACCTTATACACTATATTAAAAGATTATATTTAATCACCTTTCTCGTTGGTTTAAATTTGGGTCATTATCTATACGACACAATCACACAACATATGTTGACAATATATGTTGAATAGTTTATGTTCTCTTACCAATATATAGATTACTAGTAGGTATACTATATTGGTGTAAAACATCCTCATTAACTAGTGACCTTAATTAGATTAAGAAGATGATGACAATATATGTTGAATAGTTTATGTCCTCTTACCAATATATAGATTACTACTAGCTATACTATATTGGTGTAAAACATCCTCATTAACTAGTGACCTTAATTAGATTAAGAAGATGATGCCAATATATATGTTGAATAGTTTATGTCCTCTTACCCATATATAGATTACTAGCTATACTATATCCATGTAAACATCTTCATTAATTAGTGACATTAATTAGATTAGTAGTTCAACCATCATAATCAATATATATATATATATATATATATTTGGCTACATTCAATATATATATATATATGCACACATATATTTTCATTATGTACGTTGAATGTTCATCTACAATCATATATAATGTGGATCCAATGAACTAGGTTCAACAACCAAATCCTTTTGTGTATATCTAAGATCTATGATTTAGTCGGTTTTGAAAATGTTAAAAATGATGTGGGGACATAAAATAGGGTCGAACTCGAACCCATACATTTCTGTCTCATAACAAAAGTTGACTATATATGTTTGACCAAAAAAAAGAGAGTTGGGTATTTAGAAGCCCAATTACGAATTAATACTGGTTATGTAAGTAATTTAAAGCCCATTTTAATATCAATTTCTGTAATGTACAAATATGAAGTATACAGAAGGCAGTCGTAGCCCAGGCCCATTATTTCAAATGTACACCAATTGCATTTTTCGTTACAAATTTAGTTTGCATCTTAAAAGTATTTTAGTTACTTATGTTTCCATTTTCAAAATTTATAAAAGTTAGAAAACACTAAAAATGTTATATCGATTAAAGCGTAATGTAATATATTAATGGTAATAAATAGTAATCTATGTAAACTATGCTGTATATATATATAAACTTGTTTGGTGATTAAATAGTAGATTGAAAAATAGTATAAAGTAGTGTTAGGCCGGTCAATAAAACCCGATAAATAATTTTGAAGGTAAGGAGAACAACGCAATGACGCGCCACCTCCGCTAAATAGATGCCACGTAGACCATTCTTCACATTCTTATTGGTTGANCTCTTTGTCTTCGTTAGTTTTTGAATTTGACCTTCTCTCTGGCTTGGACTTGGGGAAGAAGACGAAGAAGACCGTCGTTGCTCTTCCGATGGCGATTAGAGGAATCACTGAATTTTCGCGGTTTCTTACGATTGTATTCTTTTTAGTGACTGTTAATTACGGAGAAGCTATATGGTTGACGATTCCGCCGTCGGGAGGTACGAAGTGTGTTTCCGAAGAGATACAGAGCAACGTCGTCGTTTTGGCTGATTACTATGTCGTAGATGAGCATGATCCTGAACATACACCTACTGTTTCTTCTAAGGTATGGTTTCTGATTTTGCTGCAAAAGTGGAATTGTTTTGAGGAGATTGATTTGCTCAATTTTGCTGGTTTTTAGGTCTCTGTTAGGGTTTTGGATCTAAAGAATCAGAATTCTATTGTATTTGATTGTGTTTTAATCATATATGTTGAAGATAACTCAGGAATCAGGATAATCAGATTTGCATGTTAATGTGGTTCATGTAGAAGCTAATCCTTTGGCATAAGATGAATTTTCTATGATTAATTTGGGTTGATTAGGTAACATCACCTTATGGGAACACTCTTCATCACCAAGATAATGTAACACATGGTCAGTTTGCATTTACAACTCAAGAAACTGGAAACTACTTGGCTTGTTTCTGGGTTGATTCTAAGCATCCACAACCCAATCCTCTGACCCTTGGGGTTGATTGGAAGATGGGTATTGCTGCTAAAGATTGGGACTCTGTTGCTAAAAAGGATAAGATCGAGGCATGTCTTCCTTTCAACTTCTAGTTTAAACATCTTATTCTTCTTCTTTCCAATGTGATAACTCCACTGTTATATTTGCAGGGTGTTGAGCTTCAGCTGAGGAGACTTGACGGATATGTGCAGGCCATTCGCGAAAACATAGAATATATAAAAAACAGGTATGTGTATTGTGTCTTGTTTCATGAAGTGTTATATCTTGAAGTCTGGGAATCATCAAATTGGATATGGATTGGGACAAGAACATAGTGATAAAAATGCATGTTTTGGATACAGGGAAGCTGAGATGAGAGAAGTGAGTGAAGCAACCAACTCAAAAGTGGCTCGGTTCAGTATAATGTCACTCGGCGTTTGCCTTTCGGTTGCAGGGACACAGATATGGTACTTGAAACGATATTTCCACAAGAAGAAACTCATCTAAAACTTGGTTTGAAGAATACTTACTATATATAGTAACATTACAAATCCCCACCTTGAAAAGAGAGATACGATCAAGCCTGTAGAATCAATCGGTTAAAATCAAAGAACGTTTTTTCAGTTATGTTTTCTGTGAAACTTTACTACTATCGATAGTTAAGAGATCACTGAGGTTTGTACACAGATCACTTTGTGTTTGATTGGTCTCTGATGGAATAGAAAAAAATAATACAATAATATGGACAATGTACCAGTTTTTTGTTTTTTGTTTTGGTAATTTTAGTTAACATGTTTATTTATGATTATCATGATGCTAAAAATCAAGATTAAAATAAAATAAATTTGGTTTATAGACAAGCTTATTGTATGGCATATCTATTTCTTTCATGTGTGGGAACAGATCCGAGAAAATATAAGATATATTTTTTTAATTAATAATTGACAAACCAAATACATTTGGTTAGGTAATCTATGAATTAACCACTAAATTAAAGATACCACCTATTTCCAAAACATTTCTTGAAATAATTTAAAATTGCCTAGTTAAGGTAAAATATTTATATTTACTCTTTTTTTAAAATATAACTTTTGAGTATTGTTTGGCTGATATAAGCTTGCTTTACCTATAACAATAAAATATAAAGTTAATGCTAATCCGAGAAATGATAGAAATTGGAATATAGATAAATAATAAATAAAAAGAAGAGGTGTCATCCATTAGCCGGAGTTATGGAAGATGGAGTCCAAGCATGAATCCATCTCAAAAGTCCATTTATTTTCGTCTAATCTTCTTATTTCGTACGAGCCTCATACTTATTTACCATTACCATTATCAATCTTGGGTTATAAAAATATTACACGAATTAAAAAAATGAACTGTACCAAGTAATGCAAATGGATTACGTATATGTATTTGAGTTTATGTTTAACAAAAAACATATGTACATATAATTCAAGCTTAACTTGTAATTGGCCAATGAAACTGTACTTGAACCAATATTAAGATACAAAAGCATTAGACTTATTAATGCTTGGTTTAGAATATATAATATGATATTTAAAACTGTGGAAATGTACGTAAGAAAGCAATATGTAATATTCCACTCCTAATGGAAAAAGAACAAAATCGAACCGGTTGGTAATGGGTTTCATTACAGTTAACATGTTTGTGACGCAAACTCGCAAAGGATATGTATTAACATCAATTAATTCGAAGAAAATAACAAACCATATGATGATATGACTAAGAAAGTAACCTATTTTAAAAAAAAGAAGAAAAGAAAGTAACATATTCTTGGTACCTAGCGATTGCTTTTTAACTTGCATATAGCAACTAGAATCTTGTCACAACATAATAATACCACATTATCTATTTTATTTTACAAAACTATTACCAAATACTATAAAGTTCCACAAATACCACCAACTTATAGTTTTATTGCTAATGACATTATTTTATACAGTTTGATTTCATGTGAAAAATATATATAATTTTAATATAAACACTTTAACCATAATTAAATTCTGCAAGCAACTCATTTTTTATATAAGGTAGCAAAAGTCTAGTAATTTTAATCTGTATATGGATAAACGATTCGAACAAAATATTATCAAAATTTTATGATGAACATTTTTGAAATTATTAATGAGAATTGAAATGCTATATCATGAAATGGTACCATGCACATGCAAAATCAAATAGAATAAATGTGAAATGTACTCGATGCCGTATAGATTTAGGGACAGAAGATAAGTGGCATCACACGACATATAAGATATGTCCGAATATAATTTTGTCGATTGAGAGGGAGTATAAGAAGAATCATCTAAGATAGAAGAATAATACAATCATTACAAATCTCATTCGATTAACTTCCAAATTCAAAACTAATTTAGAATGAATGATTCAAGCTAAAAAAATATGAATATACGAATTAAGACACAAATCTTGTAAGGATATACGAATCTTTATAAAATCGGAACAACAAAAGTAGGCAGCCTTAGTAACGACGAAGGAAGAGCACTAGTAGCCGCGTAGCATAGGAAGAACCTAACGACACTTGTCGTTTCATGGGACGAATCACATCCAAATGTGTTATAAAAAACATATAGTTTCGCTTTTTGCTTCGTTAGTTTAGGTTTCTACAATAGTTTTTAGTAATGATTTTGATTACAGGACAAAACGTGGTTTATTTTTGTCCTACTAAGTAATAAGAAATATGCAACCATCATCTATTTGTAAGTATATTCTATTGTAGCCTTGTCGATAGACCACTTCATTTGGAATATTCACTTTATTATATTTGATTTAAAGTTTTGTAATTGTAGCAGAAGTCACTCTGTTGTAATCAATACAGTTTACCCTGATTTCATTCTAAATAGTAAGAGTAAGATCAAACAAAAATTATAGAAAAATTTGATATATTTTTAACGGAATAAATGCTAATAGTTTTTGATTAAATTTATTAATGATTGTAAGTATAATTAGATTTATTACTGATTTTAAAAATAATTAAATATATACAAAAAAAGTAAATGAAAATAATTCTGCGTTTAGTTAACTAATGTAACAGTTAAAATACTTACAAAACATATATTTTTAGATAAACGAACATTATCAATATTTCTATTATTTTATAATAACATAAATTATGAGTGTAAATACAAAATACTGCATAACTTTATATCCACATAAAAATTTAATATTCGGCCTTTTCAAGCGTATGATTTACATTTTTACGAACTTTTTTTACATACAAAATAATTAAAAAATGATCCAGCTAGCTAATTTAATCCATAGTATCTTTATATTAATAAATCAACATTGAAATAAAGGAATTTATTGATGATCCATAATGGTTACGTACTTACGTTTATAATAACATGTGCACTTACTTACATGTACTTCTTCTGAAAATGTTGTACGAACGAACTATAAAAATTAGCCTATAGAAAATAAAAAAATCGATTAATCTTTGAATAAGATGGTGTCCACTAGTCTTATCAACCCACCACAATGTCCCCTATCTCTTATCAGCGACAAGATGAATAAGATTATACACGCATTAAATTTTAATCCACTAAACCTAACCATCATTTGCTTCTACATTATACTAAAATATTATATTTAATTACCATTCTCGTTGGTTAAAATTTGGGTCATTAATACGACACAGTAACGCAACGTATCATTCACATATGGTTTTTTAGATTATCTTTTTATATAATGATATTATTAATATAATTTATTTTAGCATCAGTTGTTAATTTTGTGTCATTCTTAAAATTGATGTTACCAAAATTAATACATACATCAATTATCTAGATGATATAAATTATTATATTTTATATCACATTTTTATAAATGATACAATTGCTAATTATTGATGTAAAACTAGTTAATTATAATATTAGTTGATATAATTGATGTTAAATCATACGTATTTACTTCATTTATAAATAAATGATTTATAAATCATGTATATTTACTTCATTTGATTTTGTGATACATTTTAAGTTATACAAAATATCTATTTTTAAGTGATGTATGACATCTGCAAGTGGATTATATATATATATATATATAATTATATAATGTACGTGCATGCTTTTTTTACGTCAACATGAAATTTCAATAAATCAAGAATACTGCTCAAAAACTGAAGTTACAGAAAATAGCTACAATGCACAATAGAGTTTTACACATCGAAATTATTTTCTTATAAGGTACTTGTAAAGTGTATGATTTTCTTATAGATACTTCGTACTTGTAGGATATCTATATACTATTAACTATTTTGTTATAAGGTATAATGTGTATAAGGTATTTTCTTATAGGGCAACACTATAATAGCACAATAGAATCTAAATATATAGTTTGGTTGGGGATCTAAACATATTTTAACGGTCTTAAATCGATTAACAAGATAATACCAATATATATATGTTGAATAGATTACTAGCTATACTATATGATGTAAACATCCTCATTAATTAGATTAGTAGTCCAGCCATCATAATCAATATATATACTTCTGGCGACATTCAATATATACATATATAGCCCAATAAAATGCAACATTATTCTTTATACGCAAGTGTGTTCACAAACAAGTCCAACAAATAAATCAAAATATGTAACCAACGAAATCCGGTTTTGACAATATATATTGAACAATTGACTATATATAGTTAGCCACATAAAATGGATATTTATTTGATGAGAATTAAAAATCTATATTTAAAAAGTAGTGATGCTAAAATAACCAACCTGTAATATGCACTCGTATTGCTTTTTTTGTGTCAGCACAATTTGGCTATATAAGCAAGTACTATCTTAGATACTGTAATCATTCAGAGTCGTCATACACTTGATAATACATATATCAGATACACATAAGAAAAAGATCAAATGGGGAGTGATAAAATATGGGGAGGGTTAATGAATAAAGTGAAACCATACTTAGCAATGATACTTATGCAATTTGGTTATGCTGGTATGTACATAATCACCATGGTTTCTCTTAAGCATGGCATGAACCA
>KE158643.1:1387-16061 GCA_000411055.1 Leavenworthia alabamica | reverse complement strand
AGCCGTTATTGTTCTGTCTCTACTCAAAGCTCCGTCTTCTTCTTCTTCTGTGTATTTTTCTCAAAACTACCAAAGTAAGCTAGCAGCTATGAGACATAAACACACTTTTCTCTTTTCAGAGCTCATCCTTGGCTTCCTCACTTCTCTTAGGCTCTCCAGCTCTTTCCTTTTTAATAGGCTTTCCAGCTTTATCTTTGTTCTTATTGATGAAGCTTATTATATCTTCCTTTGTCCTGTCTCCTTCATAAACCAAAATGTTTCCTTCAGCTGATCTAAAGTAAATGGTCGGGAAGCCCTTCACATCAAATGTATCATGTGGGAAATCATTTGCAGTTGCATCCTGTACAAGTGATGGAGTAAGATTCTGGTTAAGCGGACTAAGATTCAACATATGACGATAGATAAGAGACTTACAAGCTTTGCTATGAGTACACTTGGGTCGCTCTTGTAAGACAGAGCAACTTCGTCCAAGACTGGAGCCAGCTTTTGGCAATGTCCACACCATGGAGCATAGAATTCAAGTAAAACTGCAAAAGTATATTAGAGGAAATAAGAACTGATTTACAAGTTTGTTGTGTGATTAGATGATGTAAATGTAATTTAACTAACCATTCTTTCCAGAGTTGAAGACCATGTCGTCAAGGTTCTCAGAAACAACAACCTTCACTGGCTCGTTGTTTTCCTTTGGGATAGGTTGAGATTTTTTGTGTTGGGCAACTTTTCCATCTTTGAAGTCCTTGATCCATGATTCAAGCTGGTCAACCTTCACATTTGTTTTCAGGTATTTCTTGTCCTCAGGAGTCTGGATGACGATGAGAGGAACTTGGCTCTCTTCCAGTCCAAAGTACTGTTTATGGTACAAAAAAAAGAGACATCTATATTCAGCATTTTGGTACCAATACTGACCTGAAGACAGACGATTAGAGATAAGAGTGGAGGACTAACCTGGAATGCACCTTGGCTGTTCTCAGCATCACCTAAAAGGAAGCTAAGACTCTGTCCCTTGTTGGATGTGGCAATTTCATGGTACTTTGATTTAAGAGACTCAGCTCCTTCTCCAGTGAAGTTCATAAACAACATTGCCTGAAACTCAAAAAATATTACCAACCATCAAAATCCAAAACGAAGATGGTAATGGGCGTTACCATCACGATTCAACTAATATGTCATACTACCTCAGCGATGAATTACCTTAGTGTTAGGGCTATCAAAGAATTTGATAACATATGGATGGTTGTTTGGATCTTTGTCAAAGATGGTGACAAGTGGAATGCTAGATTCTTTGATAAATTTCTCCAGAGCTTCTTCACTGAATTCCTGAATACACAAAAGTAAATCAAACAAAAATTCCGCACACAATTTACCATCTAATAGGACCATGTAATATACAAAGTGAAAAAGCTTTATGTTGTACCTTGGAATCAACAAAAAACTCATCAAAGGGTTTGAATAGCCTGACTACAGGTCCTGTCACAGCTTCTCCACGAGGAAGAAGATTGATATCTGAGGTGTGTGCGAAATCATAGCCAGAGCGCAATTTCTCAGCAGTGGCCATGAAAGATTCAAAATCGGGGCCAGATAATTTAGGGAAAACTCCAACCTGAAACAACATAAATAGACGTTATTTTATAATGCATACACGATTAGATAATGGAACATAGACAAAACAAAAAAGGAACGTGTTTGATACTTACCACAATAACTTTCTTGTCACCAATAAGCTCAGCAGCATCATCAGCTGACTTAATCTCAAATGAAGCAGGTCCACTTTGTTTCTTCAAGTAAGTAACAATGCCGTCAGCTTCACGAGGTCCATTATAGTCTTGAGGAGATTCTCCTCCGTTTCTGAAAATCTTGAGTGTTGGGAAACCTTGAATCTTATACTTGGTTGCAAATTCTTTGTTTGTTTCCTCACTTGCATCAATCTTAGCAAGAATCACCGGAGGGACGTGACTACTCAACTCTGATGCAGCCTTCTCATACTGTAAACACAACATTATCATCAGCCAATTAGTCAAAATGTAGTTAAAGATCTTCACATGCAAATCCTATTTTTAAAAGCAATATGACCTCAGGAGCAAGCTGCTTGCAGTGTCCACACCTGAAGAAAACACAAAAAACGAATAACCAAATGATAGGACTAAAGATTAAATAATTTCACTGATACAAATATCACAATCGAGATCAGACGAGTCAAATTATATAGACCGGAACAGATGGAAATCATTCAGATCACATAATTTCAACCTATTTAAACAGATCCAATTTATAAATCAACACTGAACACAACAGTGAACGCTACAGAGACTAAGCAATTATTGACATGTAAATCCAGAATAGAAAGAAAAAGATAAAGCCAATGAAAAATTAAGATCAAAGGTCAGATTAACGAATGATGATGACACCAAAGCTCATGTCAAGTGTCAACAACACAAAGGTCTAATAATGAGAGATCAATACCATGGGGCGTAGAACTCAACGACGATGAAATCGTGCTTGTTAATAGTATCGGTGAAGTTAGTGTGATCTAAGGTCAACACGAACTCCTTCGTCTCCTTGCATCTTACAGACGAAACGAATAGAGATAACACAAGAATCGCAAACAACGTGTATCCCCTGATCGCCATTGTCGATCTCTCTCTTTCACTCGCCCCTAAGAATTCTGTTAAGCTTTCCGAGGAAACTATGGGAGATAAATGGTCACACTTATCACGTGGCAGCGTCTTATTATTTACTACGTCGTCATTAAGCAATAATTTTAATGTTGTTATTATTATAATGTTGACATCGGCGGTTCTAAAGTATGTAGTTATGATTTTGTTACTTTCACATTTTTTTATTTACCAGCAGTAAGAAGTAAAAAATAATAAAAAGAGGTGAGAAAAATTGTTACAACTTACAACGATGTTACACTTGTTGCAGGCTTGCAGCTACATTGACCTCCGATCTTCGTCTTAATTTGGGTATTCCACTTTCAAATATCATATATCTAAATAAATTTAAGCTTAAACTTGTTGCAACTACATTGACGTAAGAAGAACACACAAAAATGGTTGTCAGAGAACAAGAAAATGTTGGCAAAAGAAAAGAAAAAAAACAAAAAAAACAAAATGTGAGAATATTTACATCGGGTGTTAGAATCAAAGACAATCATCACTTTTCCCTGGATTGAATCATTATCATCTCTAAGAACATTGCTCCCTTTGATGCTTTTTCATCACTTTTCAACTAGTCTTAGATTTGAATTATAGGTCAATAATGATGATTATCATTGCAGCATTATCTCGAGTCTCCGCGCAACTGGCAGAGAGACCTGGAACTTTTTCACCTGCTGAGTTTTGAGTTTTCATTGCAGAGTCTGGTAACTTCTTCTGCCAAATTCTGGAGTTCTACTGCTGCTGCAGACGCCAATTCTTTAGCATAAGAAGCTTCTTCAGTGAGCTTCTTATTAAGTTTCTCGAGCTCATCTTTTTCCTCAGTCAATCTCTTCTTATCCTTCTTCAGATTCTCTATTTCCAAAGCCTAGTGATGTACACCACACAATGTCTATCACAATGACTTGGTGTGTCGGGTAGAAGAAGGAAGGAGAAAAGTTTGTATGGGAAAAGATACCTGAGAGTTTAGAGTTGTTTCTGTTTTGATATCTTTAGTCTCTTCCTGAGCAAATACTCTATTCAAGCTCATCACACTAGTCGGTGTTCCTGCTCCAGAGTAAATTTCAGACTCCTCACCATTTCTATTGTGAATATTCTTTCCTGGTGATTCATCTACTGTTTGTTGTCTATATGTGGATTGTCTCTCGGCTAACGAATCTAGTTGTTGTCTTAGTAGGATGATTGTCTCTTGCATCTCAGCGTTCTCTGATTTCTGTGCATATTAAAAGGTAATAATGAACTTCAAACATCCAGACATTTAAACATACCCAAGCCATTATATGGAGTGTTAACTTACAGTCATCTGCAACTGCTCCTGAAGTATCCTATTGTCTGCAGACTTTACCTTGAAAAAGGCATTTCATAGTGAAAAAATTGTCAGTGAAACTGGTTTAGCAATACTGAGAAGTAATGAGAGAAAAAAGAAAAAAATGATGAGTAAGTACCTCATGTTCAAAGATTTTCTCATTTAGTTGCACAGTGAGATTTGACAGAACCTGTATCAAGCAGATACGAGAATATAATGAAAGCAGTGTATGAAATGGATTCATGGAAACAGATAATCTTGAATGAAACTGTGTCCACATATAACATAGCGAGAAGACCAGAAGTGCAATTCTTGTTTTGTTTTTCATCTATTGTTTTACCTGGGACATTCCAAGAGAATCTTCGGTGTAGGGACTCATTTCAAAAATTTGAATAATTCGTTCCTCGAGAGCACCTATTTGATTCTTCTTTTCAATGATTTCATCTTCCAACTTCTGTATTTGATCCTGCAATCGACAATAAAAATATGAAAGAAGCATTATGTTATATGCTAATTGTTTTGGTATTGTGAGGCAAGATCACACGGAAAGCTCACTCTGATATGGAAATCTTCAGGGTTGCGAGAGGCTTGTTCAGAAAGGCGGTTTAACGAACTGGTACGCAATGCTACTTCTCCAACAAGTATCTTTGCCTGCTCGTGAAGAAGATCCATTTGATCCGCAATAGTAGTTCCAATCTGTTGTATGTCATTTTGCTGGTTGTGTCAGTAAAAAGGTACAGAAGTGACCATTCAAAAAACCTAGTAAAGACATGGTGTTCAACGGCATCACAACTTTCGCTAGGGTAATCACAGAAGCAACAAGAATGTGGAACAATATTTTCTTACCGGATAAGGGCCAACTGGTTCAACAGTGGCATTGAATAAGTCTCCAGCAATAGCTTTTTCCGGGAAAGACTTGATAGCTGCTGCATTTCCTCTTTTGTTTGTTTTTGTTTCTGCACACTTAGAGGAAGATGAAGCGGTTCCAGTTGCTTGACTCTGACTACTATCAGCTACACCATCAGATTTCTGCAGGATATATACAGTATAATGGGCCATGTTAGAAAACATGAATCTTATGCCGAAAGAGTTTGAGATCATTAGTACGTGAATAAAATCTTTATGATTTTGTATTGTGTCATTCTTAATATCAGTCCACACATTGTACTATTTCCACCTATGAATTTTGATACAACAGAGCCTCTGTTACAGAGGAATTGAAGGAGAATAAAACTTACTTTCAGTTTTAGCCAGCCAAGCATTCCACGAGTTTTGTTCTTTTTACGGTCCTTTGTTGTCTCGTCCAGACTACTTTTTTCATCTCTCGGCTCCTTCAAATGTTCAGAAACTGTGCTTCCAGCACCATCATCCGCCATGTTCTCCCGTCTTCTATCTGGCAAGTATGCTAGCTGCAAGAACAATGGTGTCAAGTTAAAACATCAATATCACATGGTATAAAGGCTGAGAACTAAAATATTAGTTTCCTATCAAAATTGTATGGTATCCTTAAACATCTCTAAATTAATATACATACCTCATCCTCTCCAAAAGCATGCCTCCATATGTGATCAGGTTTTACAGAAGCAGCTTGTAGTGAACTTTTTGTTGAAACCAAGATTAGTTTTGTCAGTCGCTGAATTCTTCCCATCAGAGCAGCTTTGGCTTCTTCATCCTCATCCAACCTTGACTGAAGTTTAACCTGAATAGATTTTAGCTTATAAAATTAGGACCACAATGAAGGCAAGGCACGTTATTTATGGGGAATGCATTTTTAGATGTACAGATATAAGTATAACCAACAGATTCTAATAGGCGAAATTTTATCAAAGATTATTCACTACAAATTTTTTACACTAGCTAGTAAATAGGCATAGCTCAAATAATTGTCATTCAGATTTTTATTATATCTTGGCAGCATCCACAAGAAAAACATAAGAACTATCTGGTTACACCAACCTGAAGTTTTCGATCAGCAGAATCTTCTGGTTTAGACATGGACATAGAAACCCCGTCCCTCAATTGCGTAAGTTCCTCTTGGAGACAAGATATTTCTTTCTGATACTTCTTTATAAGGGACTTTTCATCCATAATCTATACATAAAAAATAGAGTATCAATAAGAGAGCTCTAGTCAGTTTAAGGAACGATAGAGACATAAATACCATAAATGTACCTTATTTCGTGAAGCTTTGATTTCAACATGCTTGCACCTCTGAGCGAACTTTAGTGTGTTGTGCGTCTCTTCACTTGTGCTAGATGCAGGTGTGATGGTGCAAATAAGCTGAAAAAACAATCTGATACGTTAAAAAGCCAATATCGGAGACACATCAGTCTCTTAGTTGAATCTGATTTCTACAAGAAGAGCTATGTCATCAAATGAAAGTTCATCAACGAAAAGACAGCTGGAGTGCTGGACTTCAGAAACTTCTAAAACAAATAATTATTTTGATAGTCCCATCGAAAAATTAATTTAATTAGGGAAAAGCCTAGAGAACTTACTGATACTCGTCCATGGCCGCTAAGTGTTGACTGCAATAGACGCGTAAGTTTAGAATCTCTGTAGGGTATATGAGCTGCCTTGGTGTCTGTTAATTTAGATATAACCTGAAGATGAAGATTTGAAATTTAGACACACTTAAATAGAGAAGATTAAATGTAATACTGAAAAAGAAGTTCTTTACAGTGCCAAGGGTGAGTAAACTTTTATTGATAGAAGAGCCCTCTTTCCTCCGCTGTCCAGATATTTCAGTTTTAGAACTTTCAGATCCAGCAAGATCAATAAGGTGCTGCATAGAACCAAGAATCAGAATGTTAGATACGAACGGCACTAGAATACACTTCTCAGCAACAAAGTGTGACATGGCTTCATATACAGTAGCAGAATCAGTATGAACTAATTACCAATTGAGAGAGAGTAACATCTTCGCCGTCATCCCCCTTTCCATGTGGACTACTCTCTATAGTCTGAAACATACTGTAAACTGTAAGGAAAATAGCTAAAAAGCTCCCAGTTATTCAGGCACATCACTAAGGTTCTAAGGCATATGTATAGTTGAGATGGAGACAAGAAAGATACACTTTTAAGTTTAAGTATAGGACTTACCAAGGTGAACATTGTGTGGCTCCGACTGCTAAAAAGATTGACATTATTTGAACCAACATGCCTGTGTTCTGCAATAACACCGGTAAAACAAGGTGAAATCACAGGGTCAAACAAAACAGAAATGAGAGAGGTACAGCCTTATAAAGCGACGACCATGATAGTACTATACAGTCAACAAAATCACTTATTAGAAGAACGTGACTTAAAACTTGTATTTTTGGGACACATAATGAAACCATATTAAGCTAAAGATGAGCTGATGTTGAAGGTTAATTGGTAGTTTTTATTCAGGATTTTATACCTTCTCCAGATGCTATTAGGGATAAAGCATGAGCAGGGGATAAGACAACCTCATCTTTTATACCTTCAACATATGTGCCCTATCAACATAAACACACTAATAATACTCAAAATTTACGATGTGAATGAAGTTTGAATAGGTGAAATGCGCAAGCCCCAGATTAGGATTTGATTACGTTTTCTCCTACATAATCCACCAGTTACCTGAGAATCCTCACGTATTCTTAGATTCTGCCCTGTTGGATCTAGTAAGTCATTGATGACCTGTAAGAATAATTAAGAAGACTCTCAAATCATGCACCATGTGATTGTAATAGAACGCAATGGGAAATTGAAAATCTAGTTCTGTGCCAGCACAAACAGTTGTCTCTTTGCAGTTCATGAGTTTACAAGTACATGCATAAGCGCAATGGAAATTCCTTCCTGCAATTAACTTCTTGAGCATACTCACTGTAGTAGGTTGGAGACAAACAAATTTGAGGGCTAAAACCTATAGCATTCTTCTAAGCTCCTAGGCAATATCAAATCAGTGGTACTACAAGATACCATGTCCATTGAAACTTAAAACAGTTTAAATAACAATTCATGCAAATAAACACTGAGTCAGAACCTACCTCATTGTATATCTCTAGATATGAAACACGAAGAAGAAATTCCCGTTCTGGTGTCTGGATAGATGAAACATAATTAGCTAAAGAATAGAGTAAAAAAATCCTTTAAAGAAAACAAAACAAAAGGGTAACATATCACCTCTTGAATAATGCTAAACACATCCTTTACTGCCAAGGGAATAATTCCAGGTGACCGTTGCTCTCCCTAAAAGCAAAATATTTAATTAGTCAAGGCAAAAGTGCCACATAAGTGGAAGTACATAACAGAAACACTTTCTTGGATATCCTTTGAACTTGTATTCTACCTAAGAAGAAACATAAAAATATTGCCCAGCCTCTAAATAGTAACTTACATGCATTGTATGAGTCTTCCCACTGCTAGTAACTCCATAAGCAAACACCGTACCTACACAAATGCAATGATACATATTTAAAGCAAAGGAATTAAAAAAACCTAACTTTAATCCCTCCCAAACATCAAACACATAAGAAACAATACTCTTATGGAGCCATTAAAGGACAACTAGATAAGATGAAACATACCATTAATCCCTGACATTGCCCCACTAACAACTTGTTGAGCAGCGATATCATAAACACGCCGAGTAGTTGTTGGTGGACCAAATACTCTATCTGTAGCGGAAAATAAAAACACATTTAATCAAAAATCGAAAACAAAGTCCAAATAATTCCTCATAACAGTTCTTCAACAATCTTATGAATAAAATTTTAACTAACCAAAGCTATAACAAAGAGCTGGATTGTACTCATTGCGAATAGTGTAGTCTCCATCTGCATACCAAGCAATCTCATCTCCATTATTGACCTCTCGTTGACTAATTTCAAAAATACAGCAAAAAAAATGTCAATAGCCAATCAAAACACCAAAAATGAAGTTACAAAAAAGCTGGATCTCAAGCGCAGCCACATTAACATAACCTGAGAGGACGAAACCGAATCGTAACAGTAATATTCTCCTTCAGTTTCGTGGAAGTAACAGCGGCGGATGAAGTAGATGGACTAGGACTAGAACGTGGTAATGGACTTGAAGAAGTAGCCGGGGAAGGAGAAAAGTGAGAGGATGGAGTTTCCGGCCGTTTCGTCGGAATAGTCGCCGGTGATTTACGAGAACGAGACGGCGAGATCATGGATGACCTCTGTGACCTAGTAGCAGACATTGTTGGAGTCTTGGAGATGAGAAGAATAATCCAAGAGACAGTTACTGTGAGAGAGAGAGAGAAAGCTCGCCGAAAACAATGGAGGTCACGTCATAATATATCGATTCGTTTTTTTCTTCACTCCCTCCAAAAAAAAAGCATAATTTTATCTGACGAAAATAGCCCCGATATTTAAAGTAGTGCTACCTAATTGGTTACAAAACAATTATATTATTTTTACTCTGCCCTACAAATTACTATCACATGGACAAAAAATGTAAATAATTTGGTGTGCTGACAGAAATAAATTAAATAATTTTGCTGAGCTGCCAAAAAATAATAATATTCTGAAATCAAATTGTTGGTTGGTTCTATAAGAAAATAAAAACATTTTTGTTTGGTGATGTTTATCTCAGGGCACAGGCAACATTATTTTGTAACTATGTGATTAAATAGTAAGTGATGAAAATGCCCTCACATAATCGTCATTATCAAGGGTATAATCGGAATAACATAGGAAAGACGATAATTGTCAAGTGATGAAACTATTTTTTTTTCCTACATTTCGTCTTCTTGAAAGTGGCTGCACAAATCAAGCAACCTATCATCTTACGTGCTTTTTATGTTAGTAAAATCTCAGTTATGGCTTCCCACAAATGCTCAGTGAATTAAAGATTGTGTTTTGTTTGTTTTTGTGGTTTTGAACAATGAAAACAAAGTGTCCAAACTTGTGTTTCATTTTATGTGGTCCTTTGGTGCATCACACATTTTAACAGGGAAGAGAGACATTATGACCACTAGGACACGTCGATAGCATGTTGTTTCTCAAGTGAAGTAAACGGTGACTGAAATAAAAGTGGGTTGAATATAAACGGACCTAATCAAAATTTATTACTAGGATTCAATGTAAACTTGATAGTAGTACAAAAACTTTAAGTAATGGTTAATCCATATGGGTGAAAATTCCCATTTGTTAAGCCAGAGATTTATGCACTTGAAAATATTCCCACCAACTCTAGTTACTGTTACATGATTTAATAACACTAGCCACAAGAAATGATCTCGTTCAACTTCAAACTTCATTATAAGGTTACTCTAGATCTCATGACATGAGTCTTGTCGAGTTCTGTCCAGATCATATTCCCGATCCGAGCCCCTACATCAAATTTACCCGATTATTGTTTCTTAATATATCTCAGAAGCTTTAGGCAACAAGTTAAGGAAATATATGGATCTTGGAGACTGACACTATGCATTTTCTGGCCCGTGCGAGCACCATGGTGAACTCGAGTTCTGCATTTTGAACCTTTCCGGGCGAATTTAGACTCTCTACTCACTCTAAGGCCATGAACCGGACCACCATCTCGGCTCAAAGAAGGATGGTCTTTCCTCACACCAACTCTAACACGATGGCTCTTCGGTCTCAAAGACATTCTAAGCCGCTCTTCTCTTCTGCAATCTCGTCTCGATTTATGGTATTTGAACGACGACCCATCATCATCACTATTATCATCCTCTATATATCTGTGTTTTCTTCTACTTATGCGTTTAGAATGTAGGAGATCATAGCAGAAGAAACTACAACAAGAGCTAATAACGTAAAACCAAACAGAGACTAGAGACCAGAGGATACTGCAGAAACCGTGGATGATACAATGCCAAAAACCAACTTTGTATAACATGTAGATAAAGAATAGAAACAAGTATGCTAGGATAAGAATTAAGGCGGCTTTTGCAAGATTAGCCACGCAGAAATTCTCGACGTAACATATGAAATCCAACGTTGATGGACAAACCGAACTGTTCCAAAGTTAGAAAATTCTATAATGAAAAAACTTTGAAGATTGTTGTTATGTAAATGAAGTTAACGATGGCTTTTGGAAATTTACCTGCAAGATTTTCCAGATAAGAAGTCAAGTGGAGAACCAAAGAAGTTTCCGATAGAATTAGCGAAACCGGTGAAGAAAGAGTCAATCACGTTACCCATTACTTACCTATTTGGATTACTACTCTACACAATTCTAATTAGGACAAAGATATTAAAGAGACAACAACTCCTTTATAACTGCTTAAGATCTGGTGGTTACTGTTCCCTTTTCCCAGTTAATTAACGAGATTTTTTTTTTTTTTGTAAAAAGTAAAAATTAAAAATAGACACCAGTGAGATTAGAAGTATTAGTTATTCTTCGTTAACTCTACGAAATGAAATATAATATCCAAGAGGAGGAGATCAAACATAATCCAGAACCAATAGAGAAAGCAAGCATTGATTATATTATTAAACCGGGATGAGAGTCTACTTAAACCGGATTACACTGAAAAAAACAGCAACAACTTGGATAGAAGCTGATTAATCCATCCTTCCCTTTAGGATCCTCTCCTTAATCTCCGTTGGTGTTCTGTACAACATATGAAAGTATGTTTTAATAACCAAATTTTAGATATAAAAAATTGTTGGAATATGTATAAGAAGAAACTGAGGACTTACACAACGTAGACATGACCTCCCCAACCACTTAGACAATCACGGTCAACTGATGAGAGTAGTGCTTGCGATATTGTCTCGAACAATTCCTCAGCTTCCTGAAAATTCACATTTGTTAAAGCCAGATTCTTTATACCATATGTCTAGTAGTACAATGCAGTATGTGGAGGCTAACAAACTCAAACTTTTCAAACATTTCAAACTAAAAGGCAACTGTGGTAATCTTGCATTTTCTCTGAAGGTTCGTTAAATTAAACAAAAGATGATAAAGGTGCTAGTGGACAAACCATATCTGGCTTGTACATAGCTTCGCAAGCCCCATACAGTGATTCTGAAGCAGTTCCAGATACAACAAAATCTTTAGCCAACTCTCTGCATTTAGAAGATAACAACACATTCAATATTCTATCAAGCAACAAATAGGTAATGCAACTACCAAGTTGAGAAAAAAATGTAGCCACTAGTTTGAAACGCCCAACACAACATAGATAACTGTATCAAATCAAAATATGAAAAAGAAAGGGAAAAGGGACCATGAGGATTTCACACTCAATTCCTCAACCAAAACAAAAATAAATGATAACTACGAAACATTCGGCTCAAGTGAAAGGCTAATAACACAACACTAACCAAGCTAACAACATTAATATGTTAAAAGTGTCCATACACATTTGAGATGTAATCAAGAAAGGATAAATGATCATACTTAGCTCCAATCGAGTCCATGGTGCAAATGAAAGGCTTGTCATCCTCTCCCAAGCCGGCAATCACTGGTTGGCATAAGTAAGGACCAAATCTGAAATGAAGCAACCAATCAGATTTATCTTCCTAAATCATGATTCAGAGACAAACTAAGCAAGTAACTCCTAAACAGAATCAAAATTAGATTTCAAGCACAAACCTCTTCTCATAAAGAATGGCGGATACAAGACTAGCGAATGTTTCAGGTTTCATATCTCTCTCTTCCCGAAGCTGGTATAGCTTATGACGAAACACCAGGCGCTGGTACCTTCATCATCCAAACCAAAACGAGAAAAATCTTACTAAGTACAAAAAGAGAGGAATGAAAACATCTGGGAAGCTTGTAACGTACAATGTTTGTACATCGGTGGCGAGACCAGAAAGACCTATGAAGACACGATCGTGGATCTTGGAGATTCTCTGGAAATCAGTGGCGATTGTTTGTAGCTGAACACCGAGCCTCCGATCACTGGCGATGGCGAAACAGTTCTTCCCAACCATAGCTACAACTGCACTTCCATTGTACTCGAAGATCTGCATCGCCGCCACAATATCAAACAAAACATCGTTTAGTCACTCTATTATAACCATTGGTGCCTCCTAAGACTAAGGGAGTTGAGGTCTCTGATTATTCAAATTAACAAAAAAAAAAAACTGGGAGTAATCACACTTACCGACATCGGAAACTTGGGGCTTTCAGAGTAGAATTTGGATTATTTTTTTCCGAACCGAGAAGAAATCTGGAAGGAGGAGAGAGCGAGAGGGAGCAAGTAAAGTCGACGGTGGCTTGGAGAAAAATCCAGCCGGACCTTTTTCTTTCGTTTCAAATATAATCGTTTGGGCCTTTTATTGGGCTTCATTAATAAAATTATTGGGCTACTTCATTTGATACAGTAGGGAGTAGTTTACCTGGAAACAAACAATAAGACCACCCCAATGATGTGTTACTGAATTGTCTATTGTCTATTTCATACCACAATCATACAACAACGTGACAAAGATTTGAACTACTTGTCATCGTCCTAACACTATCGAAACTCAAAAGACTCAGTGATGTGTCAACCTCTAGGAAAGATGAAATTTGCTTCATAGCGTCACATGCTAGTTTTCATTATCTTTTCCTTGTGTAGATTTATCAATGGGCTGGGAAAATGATTGCAAGAGAGATTTTTGTGGAGGTAACTCTGCAATGAAAAGCAATGTTTGAGCCCAACCAGCATATTCCCCATATTTACTCACAAATGCTTCTGCCACTCGGCCGTGGTGTTTAGTTGTAAGTTTAACACCAGCAAGTTCTGGCAGTAGGTAACTAGTGGCGATCTGATTCATAACCCAAAACCAATAACCATATAAAAGCTAACTTTAGTCAATCACCAAAAATGTATCTGGATCTTAATTAAGTTAACGATATTACCTGCCAGACATGTGTGTCAACAGGAATGGCACTATGTTGATCAAGAGAAAACAGAGCTATGCAAGCTGCTACCTTGGGACCAACACCAGGTAATGTACATAGAGCAGTAACTGCCTCTTGGAGATCCAATTTCCTAAGAGAAAGAAGCCATTCATTGCCACCACCTGGCTTTGATTGCAAAGCATTCACTGTACCTGTTATGTATTTGGCTCTGCTCACCACAAAATGGAACCAACATTAGAGTTTGCTACTAAAAGACAGAACCCATCAGAGAAACAGCCACGAAATGATTGATTATATATCAATCCGAGAACAAACATTAGCTTCAATACTATGATAGTGAAGCTAAGTTAGAGAGGGTGATGAAGCTAGCTACCTGTAACCAAAACCAGCCTTTCTAAGCTCTTCTTCAGAAACCTTAGATAACCGATCCAATGATGGAAACTGATGAAACTCAAATCCCTCAATTTCACCCAAATGTAACCCCAAAGACGAGACAAAATCCACCATCTTCGTAATCCTCGCTATGTTATTGTTTGATGAGCACAAAAACTGTATTAAGCACTCAAGAGGATCTTGCCTTAGCACACGCGCGCCACGCAAGTGTTTCGCTAGCTCTCCAAAACGAGGATCCTTTTTCGAGAAATCAGACCATAGCTCAGCTAACGATATCTCAGCATTTAGAAAATCAAGTAGCGCGACCTCCGCGGATTTAGGGTTACTGCTGCAATGGACGCAGTATGAAACTGTGTTGTCTCCTGGACGTTGTCGAAGAGATACCAAATGAGGTCCAATCGATCCGCTATACTGAATCGGTCCAGTCTGTTTCCACCGGAATGTTTGACCCGTCGGAAAAGTTAACGGTAATGTGAGCTCCGTGTGGGTGAGTTTCAACGGGAACCAA
>KE158642.1:0-17145 GCA_000411055.1 Leavenworthia alabamica | reverse complement strand
CCACCACCTGCAGCTCACGCGCCGTTGTGAGTCAGGGTCTGTGAGGTATTTCTAATCTTCAGTGACTTGTTCTCCAAGCAATTGGATGACTTGTCACTGAAGTTATTTAATTTTAGGGATTTTCCGGAAATTTCTAGAATTCCAGGAAATCTGTTTTAGGGATCCCAGAAGTGTTTCTGGGATTCATTTGAGTTGAGATTGTTGACTGATTGCTAAATATGACCTAAAATATTTTAGGGGCATTTTGGTAACTTAGCAAGTCAGGGGCAATTTGGTCATTTTACACATCTTTAGAGACTAAGGTGCATGCATGACTGTGGTTCGATGGTTTCGATTGATTTTTATGTCTTGATTGTGTGTTGTGTGATTGAGTGTTGAGATTATGTGGTTCTGAGCTGTGTGTTTAAATAAATAATTATTAAACCGAGTGTCGGTTTAATAATCCATTTTAAACTGAAAATTTTGAGTAATGAGCTAAAAAATCTGAGTAAAATTTTGAGTAAAACATTTCTGACTTTTGAGGTCTAGTCACCGGATGTTCTGAATGAACTGACGGACTAGATGGAGAATCGAGTGCACTGAGTGAGCGCCGGTTTCTCGTGATCGTGTGATGTTCGGGTGGAATGAGTTAGCATCCGTTCATCACATGTGGACAAGTGTGATAATCGGGTTTTCTGAGTGATTACTGTTTGTCACACATTTGAGTAATTTGAGTAATTGAGAATTTGAGTAATTTAAAAATGAGAAATGAGAATTTGAAAAATCAAGTATATGAGATTAAATGATTTGGGAATCAGTCGTTTTTGTCTACATAGAACCCAGTAGACAGGAGGATTGCCCACTCATGATGTTTTATATACTGATAGCGCCATTTTGTGTGCGCAGGTAAAGGAAAAGATAAGCCTTGATCGTGAGCTCGTGGTACAGCAGATGGGAGGCATTGGTATATCGGTTGGTGTGTTTATGTTTATTTTGAGTTATGTTCGAGAATCTAATTGTGATTAGGTATAATTTGAGATTTAATGTTTTGAGTTATGTTGGATTTATTTATTTATTTATTGAAGTTTAAAGACTTAGTGATTTTGTTAGTAGAATAATCCGGAATCTATAACCGATAAATATGGGATTATCGGTTGGTTAATAAAATTTTTTAAAATTAGCGGTTTTGAGTCTAGAGAACCGGGTTGGGGTGTTTCAACAAGTGTTCAGTCTTTTGTAAAGATAAAATATTTTGTGTATGTAATACCCTAGAATTAGAATGAATGGTCATGTAAGTTTTGAGTATTTGTCACTTTGTCTAATGTCTACTGTAAACAGTGAACAGGTTATGAATTTTTCATTTATTTGAATGTTATGTATGTGACTTTCTGTTGTTGAATTTCTCGGTTTTGAGTAAAAATTTGTAAAACTTCCGGGTTAATCGGTTTAACTGGTTAGAATAGGAAACAAATTTTGAAGCTAAAACCAATCCGAACTGTATCACTCTTGCATCGTTTAACCCGGATAAGTAAATCGGTTTGCTTCGGACTTAAAATATATACAAAAAGCGTTTAACCTGAAAAACCGATATAAGACAAACCGAACGCCCACGACTAATTATTGGAATCAACTGCAAGCTTCTTACTACTTAGTGTCCGAGTTCTTTAACTCATCTCGCGGCTGGTGCTCCTTTGGATCAAATTTGATGCTTGGTGCTTGACTAATGCAACTCTTTTTTTGATGCTTTTTATTTTTCGGATTTGGTGTTATTAGATGATTATTTTGTTGCATTTTTTAAGAAAAGAATGTTTAGTTTTATATTCTATCTATTCATCTTTGGTTTTAATGAATTTCAGATATGTCATGTCAAAAAATTTGGTTTTTTGGTAATATCAGGTATTTTAGGTAGTTATGGTTACTTACATGGAAAAAATAGTGGAAAAGAACCAAGCCGTAAAAAAAATCCAAAAAATAATGGTCTTTAATTATTTATTAGAAACAGAACCGAACCCAAACCAAATATAATAAATACCATAATGTTTTCTATATGCTTAAAACCAAAGAACCGAACCGAACTGAAACTGAACCGAACACTCAAAACTCATATGGCTAAATAATCAGTTATCCATCAAATTTTTTCCAAATACTCTATTTGCAAACAATAAACAGATGGTTAAATACCAAAACAAATAACTCAGAATTTTTAAATAACAAAACAGATGACACTTGCGAAAATATAGTCTTGTTATTTCTTTTAGCAAGAATAATCCCTTAAAATTGTAAATATAATGGTTAAAGCTAAGTAACTCTGTTGCTTGCTCTCCAAGAAAGTAACTTTTTATTAGTTGGGGTCAACGAATATACCATAAGTCTTTCAAGTAGCCAGAAGAATGTCTTTATAGATCGTCTCCAAGGTTAGTTTAGGGCACTGCAACGGATAAATAATGTGATTTTCAGCATGTTAGAGGAAAGATTTTTATAAAATACGAGAGAAACTGAATCAGTAAGCTTACTTGTAGATGTAAGAGATGATACCAAGAATAACACATAGAAGAACAATATCAATACAAAAGTTGCGGCTTGATCTCATCTAAAATAATAATAATATTATTATTATTATTATTTTCAAGAACCGGTTAATATTTTAGGGTTTTACCTGAACAAGTTGTTGCTTGAGACGAACATTAGTGTTCTTCAGATCCGAAGTGGCTCCATCAACCTACAACATTCATGAAGAAATTACATGCATTTCTAGTGTTTATCTTCTACTGATTAGTGAGGAAGTAGAATCTCACCTTTTTTTCCATTTCGTCCATTAATGGAACTTGCTTGTCAAGTTCCTGAAATAAATAAAAAATGTAAATCTCCATCGGATAATAAAAGCTCGGTTAAATAGGAAATCAAAAACAACAAACCTCGTTCATGTCACGAGCTAAGTTCTTTAGTACATCCAAACCTTCTGAAATCACATCAAGACCTTCGTCCTGAAGTAATGACATAACATATGTGTTAATATAAAGGGTAGTGACTTAAAATCATATGCAAGTAAGTGGTCCTATTTGAATGATGAGATCCAAATTTTTATTCAGGATACATATAAGAAAACAAAGTTGATGGATGAAAATATCACATACCTGTTTCTTTTTTCTCATCTCATATTCTTGTCGAAACTGACTAGATTCTTCACTTTGCTGGAAAAATCCATCACTCATGTCTTCCTCTATTGAAAGAAAACAAAATTCAAATTTATTTGTTGTAATAAAATACAAAAAAGACAAAAGATAGAATAGTTACCAGACAAATCAAACTTAATGTTCTTGTTGCCTCCCCAATCAGTATTAGCATGTTTTGCTGCATTTTCAGTTCCATCAGGTATAGCTTGAAGCCTATCAGCTAATGCAATAACTAATTCACATCGTGATTCTTGTTCTTCTTTTGTATGTCCTTTGACCTATAACATAAATCGAAAAGCTATTATTGTTATACTAATACTGGATTAACAATAAGTAAATTTGAGTTAACCTTTTTAACAGCAAGTTTCTGTAGTTTAACAACATCTTCAGCTAATCGAGCTTTTGTCCTTCTAACCTCAGCATTCATTGCCACTGCTGCAGCTCTGTTCTTCTCCGTTGATGCCAACTCCGCTTTCTACATAGTTTGATACAAAACTTTTATAACTCAATAAGGTTAATTACAGTTAAATAAACAACTAATTTTGCATTCTTTAATAAATTGTGGAATAAAATAAGCTATTAAATACCTATTTATTTGCGTAATGAATAGAGACATTTTACGAATATTATATTATAACAATTCCAAAAGGACGACAAAATAAGAAAATAAAGAAAAGGAGAAGGAGACGAACACGGAGAACAGCTTCAATGTCGGAATCAATAGATGTGTAAAGGCGAGAGTAAGCATCGTCTCCGGAAGCGCCGAGTTCACGTTGCTTGTCGACGTCGTACTTGTCATATTTTTTGCAAATTTCGTCGACTCTGAAGATAATATCAATGACCTGTGGCATCTCTACGTCCTTCTTCTTCGATTTCTTTTTCTTCTCCGATTTGGTTCCCTGCTTCTACGTTCCTCTTCGTCTTTCATTTTTGGACATAGCTTCCTCTTCGCAAACGAGGCGCGGAGCGACAATGGCGGAGTACAACTATTAATAGTTTGAAACTTTTTTTAAAATTGTTTTTTTGTTTTTAACTTTTTAATATTTCAACGAAAGGGAGATAAAATTATTAGAATTAGAGACCTTGACTTTTCATTTCAATTACAGTGAAACTTCTATAAATTTTTAATGCTGAGATTTTGATATTTTATTAATTTATTGTATTTGTTAGTTTATAGATATATTTTTGATCTATAATATTATTAAAATAATTTTAAATGTAAACGAGTATTTTCTTTTTAAAATTCATATATGAATTTCGTGAAATATTTTTTATAAATAACAATAGAAAATTGTTTTGGACACTGCAAAATTTGATCACATGATGATGTCTCAGGAAATTTAAAAGAGGATTCAACATATGAAAACAATATTCATGAATTTGAAGTTGTGATCAATAATCTTGGTTATGAGAATAAAATGGATGTTAATAGTCTATTCTACTATCCGGGTGAAAAAGATTTATACTCAGAATTTCAGAGTTATTATGGTTTTTTTTCTTAATGCTGCTGAAAACATTAAAGACTATAATATGAAATCTTTCGAACCACTTACACATATGGAAGCAATTATCACGTTTAAAACTCTTCATAACTTTTAGATGTAGATCGAACAAACAGTATCATAATTGTTTGATGCAACAAGGAAAAGTAGATATGAGCTTTAACTATATTTGAATTTAAAGAAAAGACAAACAACACTGAAATCATATTTTACTAAACTGACATAGTTATATATGACTATAGTTATATATGCCTAAAATTTATAATTATTAATTTCTAATATTATTGGGACCATATTTTATATGGAAGTTTCTAAAAAATTACTATTTTATTATCTTATCGAATTTTACTATTTGTTACAATAACCCGATTTAGAACCGGAAAATTTTATTAATTTATAATGTTTATTAATTTATCGAGTATTAATTTAAAAAGGTTTTATTTTATTACAATTTCAAAACCCTCATTTCAGTGTGGATCAATCAAGTATCTAACTTCTTATTACTATGTATCTCATAAAAATTACATATATAACTTATCTATATACATATATATATATATATATATATATATATATTATTTGAGTGATATTGGAAATCAAATAACCTTTAAGTTACTAGATAATTACAAAATATACCATTGATATATTTTAATTTTTATTATTAATATTAATAAATATCTTTAAAAAATATATCTTAATAATATCTTGCAAATATCCCAAAAAATCAAATACATCATTTATCTGTTAAAACTATATTTCAAATATCCCACAAAACAGAATCAGCAGTTACCAATAATATTTATTACAAAAATAAATCTTAACAAGAAAAATAATTTTGCTATATTTAATTTAATCTGTTTTAAAAAATTCATTGATATATAATTATCCTTAAGTTGTATCTTCTTATAAATAGACTACTAACTTCATCTTCGATCTTATAATTTTTTTTAAACACATTCTTTTGTTTCTTAATCATTCTTGCTTTTGTTTAATATAAACAAAACTATTTATATTTTATTTGTTTTGTTAACAAGAAATTAAAGAAAAAGAAGAAATTAAAGAAAAAGAAGAAATGAAAGCATATATGATAAGAAACATGCTATCAAAACACTACAAAAAAAAATGGTATGATTCATTCAGAGTTTGATTATATTAACTTTATACAGTTCAACCAAATTGCATCAGAAATAAATTAACATGTTACTCTTTACATGTTGCTAAATATCATCTGCTTAAATTTTATTTTTTTATTATATTAAACTTAATTCTTTCGAAAATTCTGACAAATGAAATCACTGATTTACTCTCAAAATTAAAAAAATTTCAAAAATAAATTTAAGTTTTTCATGTTCTGGAACAAGCAAACTGGTGATTTATCTAATTTCTATTCTCTATTAAATTTTTTTGTCTAAATACAGACTAACAACTATAGGTTATTCTCTCAAGTCATGTTCTAAATTTAAATAGTTACAATCTAGTAACAATAAAATTTAGGTGAATCTTTATTCAATTGAGAAGATTGTCAGATTCATACAATTTTTTGTTTATTTACCCTAATATTTATTTTCTTGGTTAAACTAACACTCTAAACAAATATTGAAATTAAATGTAAAAATTAGTATGATCACAAAACTGTTTTGTTTTAAAGGTAAAATATAATCTTTATAAGTGCAACTGATTTTTGCTTTATCTAGCTCGTGATATGATATAATTATAAAACATCACTATTGTTTATTCCTTAATGATATGTTTTAGGTATAATATTAGAAAAAAATCAGATCTTTGATAAACAATAATTCATCTAAAAGGTAAAAACATCATTTTTTGAGGTTTGTTTATAACATTGTCAAAACATGTAAAAAACTATTGATATGATTTATTTACGATTTGATTTAAATAATATAAACAACTTATATTTAATTTTTGGTTTTTTTAGATTTAACTATTGTTTTTAGAATTATTGTTTTTGTAGGGTTTTTAATATTTAATTATCATAATATGTATTATGACTATCTAAGCTAATACTTTTAAAAGTTAACAATATATTTAAGTGATATAACTAATTGTAAAAACATTATCTACTACTTATAATTTAAACAGTACTAAATGAAAAGTGATCCTGTTAGAAAAAGTTGTCTAGAAATTTTAGACGGTCTATATTAACTAATATGTTATATTATTTATATAAGTTTATTTATTAAATTATTTAGCTCACAGGTAACAGTCACAACTAATTAGATTTAATTATTATAAATGTATATATATATATATATCTTAACAACAGATCATATCTTTATTCTTTAAGCATATTCTACATAATTTGTACCTACGTAGATATTGTTAAAATTTGTGTATATATAATTTTAGGAGCTTATCATAACTAAACAAATTAAATAATAGATAAATAAATATCACTTACAATATAATTTAATCATGATATAAATTATTAATACATAAAAAATAAAAAACTATAAAATACACTATACATCTATTTATTATATATTAAANATCTATTTATTATATATTAAATAATATATATCATATGAACTAACCAAAATATACATTATAAAATATATTTTCCTGCCATACGAAGCTTGTGAGTGATATACTAGTTTAATTTTATTTTATTTTAGATATATTACCCCAAGGAGCGAAACTCGTGGGTTTATCCAGAATACTTTATGATGTGGTGTATAATGTATTATGATATCGTGTTGTGAAACAGTATATATATTTTTAAATAGAAAATAAATAAATTAGAAGAGACAAAGTGCCAACCAGAATAAAACGAATAATACTCTGAGAATTCCTTAATGCACATATGTAACGTAGTGATCTGAACTTAATTGGATACATGCACATGTGTTAGATGGAGTCAGCTACAAGTGATCAATCATAGAAGTCCAACTAGCAAACGTATTAAAGCAATGACATCGTACCTTAAAGGTCCAAGAGGAAGAGAGACCAAACACCAAAACCAAAAAAAAAGAAAACAATGTTGATGACAATAATAATGGTAATATCTTTTCAGGCAAGAGTCTAGTTCAGCCAGAAATTGATTCTGAATTTCGATTTTCGAGTAGACACACCGGTTTTACATGAGATATCAATACAAGAGCAAAGTCAAAGGTGATAAGTTTGATGGAAACTTGAGGAAGAGGTTGTTGTAGAAAGCTTAGGTTTGATATGTCTTCTTGCTTACTGTGAGGTTTATTGAGGCCATTGTAAATTACATAAAACTTGTAGAGAATGACAATGTCGCATAGTTACCATCTCTGGCAAAGCAAAACAAAGACATATATCTATTCTTCTTTGAAAAGCTCACGACCGATCACAATCCTTCTGATTTCACTTGTACCTGCACCGATCTCATATAGCTTTGCATCTCTTAGTAGGCGTCCTGTTGCATATTCGTTTATGTATCCGTTTCCACCTAAACATTGTATTGCCTGCAACGTCAAACCAAACCTCTTTAACTCAAATGTTTAAGATAGTATATGAAATTAAGCAGGAGGCTTAGGGGTAATTGACCTGTAAAGCGACCTGTGTTGCTCTTTCAGCTGCACAAAGAATAGTTCCAGCACAGTCCTATAAGATACAGATAAATACAAACAAGAAGGTTACTGAAGATTCTTCTAACGACAGGAAACGAGAAGTGAGGTTATTCATTATCAAATCACCTTTGAATGAATCTTCCCATTGTCACAGTCCCTTGCGACAGAGTAGACATAAGACCTGAGAAGCCAAATGAACATATTTTTTTCTGCTCATATGTACTAAATGAATTCACGAGTATTGAGAGAAGTTTTATACCTTGAAGACTGTAATGCAGTGTACATATCAGCAACTTTACCCTGTAATTATCAAACCGATTTTTTTATAAAGAATCTTACGATTAAAGTTGAGATATTCAGAAACGTTTATGTTAAGGATGATCAAGATCAACCTGTATAAACTGGAATTCACCAATTGGACGACCAAACTGTTCTCTTTGACGAATATAAGGAAGTACAGTGTCGAGGCATGCTTGCATGATCCCTAAGGGCCCAGCTGCTAAAACAAGTCTTTCCAAATCAAGACCCGACATCAGAACATATACTCCTGCACGTATAAACCCTATATACATTAGACAAACATATAATAGAGAGGGCTTGTAGGTTCTGAGTCTTGCACTCTCTTTGATTATGTTATTTCTGATTTAGCTATACATAATACTAGGCTGCCTAGTCATAAGAGTAAAACGATAAAGTTGCAGCATTCAAAACCTTTTCCTTCATTGCCAAGAATGTTTTCTTCTGGAACAAAGCAATTCTCGAAAACAAGCTCACACCTGCTCAGAAGAGAGACATGTCAGAGAAAAAAAGGATTTAATTTACACATAAATTTCTATCTTGAGAGAATGGAGATTACGTATCGCTTCCTCGCATTCCCAGTTTGTCCAATTTCTGAGCAGTACTGAATCTGCAATAAATTTAAGTACTCACTCTCTGAACATAACAAGTCAGTATCAACATTTTCAAACAAAATTGAGAATTTTTCACATACCCGGCCATTCCCTTCTCTATAACAAAAGCTGTGATTCCTTTAGAACCTGCTTTTGTATCAGTTTTGGCGTAAACAATCTGATCCAACCAAAAAAAAATTAGTCGAAAAATGTTAAAAGCTAAATTAAAAAAAAAAGCATCAAATAAAATCAATATGAGAAGTTAAACCATATTACAAGTGTTTGAGCAGAAGGACCATTAGTGCACCACATCTTGTTGCCATTTATTATATAACCTCCATCTACCTTATCAGCCTTACATTTCATGCTGACAACATCTGACCCAGCTGTAAAGACAGAATAACGCGTTCACAATATGTATATATATGTCCTTCTAACACTTCATCGAAACGATTGTATAAAGCTTACCATTGGGTTCACTCATTGCAAGAGCACCAATATGCTCTCCACTGATAAGCTTCAGCACAGCAAAATTCATGCAAACAGTTCACAAATGAAGCAAATCAAACTATTCAATCAAAATAGTAAACAGTCTTTCTTCCATTCACAATCAATCACTAATACTGGTGTTATTAGGTGATAAAACATTAGCAGAGTAGTGATAGAAAAGCTCTACCTTTGGCAAATATTTAAGCTTTTGAGTTGTAGTTCCATTCCTAACCTATAAAGAAGGTAATAAATAGTCTCTCACTTAGCTATAAAAGAAAACTCAGATATTGCAATGTAGTTTGGGAATTGTATAGTTTACCAATTGATTAATGCAAAGATTGGAATGAGCACCATAAGAAAGAGCAACAGAGCCAGAGGCACGACTGAGTTCCTCCATAGCAATACAATGATACAAGTAACCAAGACCTAGACCTCCATATTCCTCTACAAGTTAAAAAAAACAAAACATGATTGAGCAAGGTAAAAAAAGAAGCATATGATATTAGCTAGAACAAAGATATTTATATACCTGGTGCAGTAATACCATGGAGATTGAATTCACCCATTAGCTTCCATAAGTTTACATCCTTAAGTTTTGAAGTTAAGAAAGATAAGATTTTTGAGATACATTTATATATATAAAGAGGAGGAAGTAAAAGAGTAGAGAGAGACCTTTGGAAATGAATTAGTTCGATCAATTGTATCAGCATGAGGAGCTATTATATCCTTTGCAAACTTTGATACACTTTCTTTAAACTGATGTTAAAATCAAAAGAGATAAATTTTCAATTTGAAACACGAAATTACAAATCTCGATCGACACAAGAAGGAGAAGAGAGAACCTGTAACTGAGTGTCGTCGAATAGAAGAGAGGAGGAAGAGAAGGATCTTCTCCTCGTCTTGATGGCAGAACTAATAATCGATCTAGCAGTTAAAAACCTCTGCATCATTTGATATTAATTCGCAATAGAAGAAAAGATCTTTAGAGAGAAGAGGAAGATTGTGTTAGTTTAAATACCCCCCAACGGTTTT
This sequence comes from Leavenworthia alabamica, assembly GCA_000411055.1. Lineage (NCBI taxonomy): Eukaryota > Viridiplantae > Streptophyta > Magnoliopsida > Brassicales > Brassicaceae > Leavenworthia > Leavenworthia alabamica. The sequence goes on along the minus strand of KE158642.1, from coordinate 6,526 downwards.
TTTTTATTGATTGGGAGAATTTGGGATTAGAATAAGAATTATGAAACTGAAATTGAAGAAAAAAAAAGTGGATGATGATGAGGATAAGGATGGGAATACAGAGAAATGAGCAATGAGTCATCGTTTATAAGGTTCCGTGAACCACTTTGATTTTTAGTTTTTTACTACTCTCCCCCATAACCAAATCTCTCAGAGCTTTGTGGGAGTTTCCGAATCGATTAAAATCTTATAAGCTGTAATATAAGTAAATTAGGGGCTTCTAATAACAATTAGTGTTATAAGAAGACGACACAGGGATATATCTATATATATATATCTATCTATATATATAACTTAAAAGATTCCTCTATCCCACTTTATCATTTCAAATGTCTAACAGTATAACACATCATCATTATCTAATTAATTTTAAATTATTTATTTAATTAGTTTATTGTATTAAGAGTAATTTTTTCTAATACCATCATTTATAATTTATTGGACAAAATTACATTATTATTTTCAATTTGACATAAATACTATTTTTTATTAAAATTATAATGTTAGGGTTTACTATTTAGTGGTTGATTTTAGTTTTTTATTGTTTGGGTTGAGTATTTAATGGTTGGATTTAATGTTTAATGTTTAAATTTTATGTAATTTCTCAAAATTATAATCTAATTTTTAATTTAATTGAGTTATTAAATGGTAATTTTGTCTTAAATCAATTTTAATAGTATTTGTGGAAATTAAACTTAAATTGATGGTATTTAAGAGAATTGCCCCTGTATTAATTACATTTCAATTTTCATATTAATTGATACAATAATTTGATAAGAATTTGAAAAGTCTTATACTCATATAAATGATATAATTTAATAATTTTAGTGTTATTAGATTTATTTATAAATTTTAGAAAATTATTTAATCTTAAATAAATAAATTATAGTATGAATAATTGTGGTTTTTATTTATGAATTTATCTTTATATTATAATTGAATTTTTTGATATTTATTTTAAATAATTCATGGTTATATACATCATGATTTATATTTCATATAAGTTTAAATTAAAAATAATATAAAACTTAAAACAAATATAACAACTTCAACAAAATAAATAATTCTTTTAATTTTGATGGTTCGTAGTCGAGGTCCAAATGAAAAAAAATTCTATTAACAATTAATAATTTAACAAAAGTTCTAAAAACTTGGATAAAAAAATCTTAAAAATAATACATGATATATGAAAATACATGTTATTAAGGGTGGGCAAACGAGATTTCGGGACGGGATTTTACGGAAATGAAAATGAAACAGGAATTTGGGAGTATAAAAATATGTCACATTTACGTTCCATATAAAATATAGGATGGGACGGGATGAGACGGGACGGAAACGGGAATTCATAAAAATAAACATGACAAATAATTTTAAATTTAAAATGAAAAATATATTTGTTAATAATAAAAAAAACATAAAATCAATGTAACATAAATTTCATAATTATAAATTAAAATAAGTTTGATTAATTTAAAATCCATAAATTTCTAGCAAGTGCTACAGAGAAACATAAAGGCGCTTTTAGATTCAAGAGAATACTAGAGGCGTATATAAAAATTACGACAAACCAAAGAAGTCATAAGATGCGACGATTGAGAATACTAAATGACAACAAATAGATAAAGATCTAACGATCAATAAAATCTGTCATAAATTCATGGTAGAAATTTTAAACATATGTTAATTACAACTAAATTTTAAAAATAGTGATTTTATAAATGATAAATTTTTTTATTTATGATTTATTGTTAAAGCGTATTGTGAAAAATATATGATTTTATATATTAATCTATAAAGTTATTTTAACATATTATTACATCTAAAAATATAAAACAAGTACAATACAATATATTATAAAATAAAATAAAAAATATTAATTGATAATAATATTAATCCGTAACCCCTAGTATATATACAAAGTTGATAAAAATCTCTTCTCGTACTGGCACCTCATCCTTATCTTATTCGAATATTTTGACACATCAGCATCATTCATTAATTCTAAATTTTTTTAATTTATTACATTTATAGTTATTCAAAAAAATTTGAATTGCATTATAATGAGTAATTGTCTAAATGCACATTTTATTATTTTAGAAATCTGCCATAATTAGTTTTCAAATATTTATTAATTTAATTATCTCATATTATCACTTTTTTACTATATAATTTTCTTAAATTGATTATTAAAAATAAAATAAAAAGTTCAAAAAAATTTAAAAGATAATAAGTAGAAAAATTAATATAATTTTTTTTTTAATAAATAAAATAAAAATTGTTTTCTTAACAAAATATAAATTCATATTCAAAGAGATGATATTAATTAGAAAATATTAATAATTAGTATTTTAACTTATAGATCTTTGTTATACAATAATTTAGTTTATGAAGATAAATTTTTATAGAGATTCATATTATTAAGTTATATATTAGTTTGCTATAAATTAAATCAAAATAATATTTTTATAATTATAAAATCAATACAGATTAATTCATAACATTTATATAAATTATAAAATATATTATTTATTGATAATATAATTTTTTAATTAAGAGAAGTATTAAATTNTTTGCTATAAATTAAATCAAAATAATATTTTTATAATTATAAAATCAATACAGATTAATTCATAACATTTATATAAATTATAAAATATATTATTTATTGATAATATAATTTTTTAATTAAGAGAAGTATTAAATTTAAATGGGTTATATGAAAAAATAAAAACATGTATTTTGATTATCAAAAATTGATATTCGAGTGAGCGAGAAATTATTCAATACTGGATTACCGAAATCTTTAAGAAGTTTTAAAATATTTCATCTATTTCTCAAAAAATGTTATCCTACAACACTCTATTTCACATTTTCAACCAAATTTATATTCTTTAATAATTAAAAGAATTTAACATAAAATCTATTAATAAAATTAAGAGAATACTAGAAGCATACATAAAAATTATGACAAACCAAATGAGTTATGATGTGACTATTGAGAATATTAAACGACGATAAATAAATAAAAATATAGTGATCAATAACACTTTAATTTGCTATAAAAATATGGTTTTGGACAGGAGAGAACTTTAAAAGCTTCGTCTTCGTTTTTTACTTGGACATGGAGCACCTTTTCACATATATTCCTTGTCATGAGAGGTATGATCATCTCGATTTCTTGGCTTATGGATATGAACCTGAGGATGATGTTGCAAGCTATTGATTTGAAATATAGTTTTATTGTGCTAATCGAAATGGGACACCGATTTAGCCTTGATTCGATATTACTAGACTATAGTGGTGTACATTCATCTCGTTCTAGTTGTGAAAACATTTTGTTGCTAGGAACCAGTGCAACACTTATCTCAACGTCAACTGATCTTACGATCGTGACTATTTCAAAACTCCCCGAACTGTTTGTGGAGGTGTCTTCGACACACCTTGAAGTCGCTTGTGGCAATTTGCTTTTTTGCTTTTGTCTCCGATTCTCTTGGAACTATCTATCTTATTTTGTTAGCTATGCTAGCTATGTTGTAAACTTTTATTTTATCAAGTATGTTGTATCAAGACTCACTGTTGTTGAGCTTGTAACCTCTCTTCCCTTTGGGATTGAATGAATGAAATATAAGTATGTTGATCAAAAAAAAAAAAAAGGATATAACACTTTAATTAGTAGAGATTTTAAGCATTATGTTCATTATGAAAAAAATTGAAGAAAAAAGATTTTGTAAATACTGAAGATTTTGTAAATATAATAATTCAGTTTATGAAGATAAATTTTTATAGAGATTCATATTATTAAGTTATATATTAATTTGCTATAAATTAAATCAAAATAATATTTTTATAATTATATAATTAATACAGATTAATTCATAACATTTATATATATTATAAAATATATTATTTATTGATAGTATAAATTTTTAATTAAGAGAAGTATTAAATTTAAATGGGTTATATGAAAAAATAAAAACATGTATTTTGATTATCAAAATTGAGATTCGAGTAAGGGAGAAATTATGCAATTCTGTTTCGCATTTTCAACCAAATTTATATATTTTTAATAATTAAAAAAAATTAACATAAAATCTATATTAATAAATTTAAGAGAATACTAGAACCATACATTTTATGACAAACCAAATGAGTTATGATGTGACTATTGAGAATATTAAACGACGATAAATAAATAAAAATTTAGCGATCAATAAAATCTACAAGAGGGTCATGGTTTTGGATTTAACACTTTAATTAGTAGAGATTTAACGCATATGTTCATTATGAAAAAATTGAAGAAGAAAGATTTTTTAAATACTGAATTTTTTATTCATAATCTATCGTTACCATGTATTATAAAGAATATATAATTCTATATACTAATTTAAAAAATTATTTTAATACACTATAGCATATAAAATTATAAAACAATCATAATACAATATATAATAAAAATAAATAATATAAAATGAAAATTAATTATTAATTGATAATAATATTAATCTTTTTTTGTCTAAATACACATTTTATTATTATAGAAATCTGCCATAACTGGTTTTCAAGTATTTATTAATTGAATTATCTCATTTTATCACTTTTTTTACTAAATTTTTTTTATTAAATTGATTATTAAAAATAAAATAAAAATTTCACAAATATTTAAAGATAATAAGTCGAATTAAATTTCTATTAAATATTTTTTTGGTAAAAAAATAAAATTATTTTTTTAACAAAATGTGAATTTGTATTCAAAGAAATGATGTTAATTAAAAAATATTAATAATTAGTATTTTAACTTATAGATCTTTGTTATACAATAATTCAGTTTATAAAGATAAATTTGTATAGAGATTCGTATTATTAAGTTATATATATTAATTTGCTATAAATTAAATCAAAATAATATTTTTATAATTATAAAACTAATACAATTAGTTCATATTTTTTTATAAATTATAAAATATATTACTTATTGATAGTTAAAATTTTTAACTAAGAAAATTATTAAATCTAAATGAGTTATATGAGAAAATAAAAACATGTATTTTGATTATCAAAAATTGATGTTCGATTGAGTGAAAAATCGTTCAATACTAGACTGGCGAGAGCTTTAAGAGGTTTAAAATATTTCATCCATTTCTAAAAAAATGTTATTTTATAATACTTTATTTCACTTTTTCAACCAAATTTATATTCTTTAATATTTTAAAAATTTTAACAAAAAATCTATATTAATAAAGTTAAGAGAATACTAGACGCATACATAAAAATTATGATAAACCAAATGAGTTATAAGATGCGACTATTGAGAATATTAAACGACAAACAAATAAAAATCTAACGATCAATAAAATCTGTCAGAGAATCATGGTTTTGGGTCCAACACTTTAATTAATAGAGATTTTAAGCATATAAATTGAAGAATACAGATTTTATAAATAATGAAATTTTTATTCATGATCTATCGTTACCGTGTATTATGAAATATATGTAATTTTATATACTAATATAAAAAATTATTTTAATAGTTTATAGCATACAGAAATTATAAAACAATAATGTAAATACTATAAAAATAAATATATAAAATAGAAATAAATTATTAATTGATAAATAATAATAATCTGTAACTAATATTCCCGCTCGAAAAACGGATTAATCCTTGGTTCTAAATAAAGCTCTACTCTACTCTATTTACTCTGCTCACGAAATACAAATAACACTTATCTACACAAGCTATAGGCCACCACATACTTTTTTGTCAACCATTGATAAACACAATTACAAGTGACAAAGCCCAACATTACAAGCCCAATAAGCCCACCGTGTAAGAACAGTAAAACATAAAAGTAAATGAACACGTGTAATAATTTTAGGCTATCTGCGTGTTGTAGAGTGTTCATCACCTTTGATCTCTGTCGACCGCTTGAAACCTTCCCACCGGCAACAGAATTATCACCATCGACCAATAATTATATTGAATGCAATGAAACAAATCTATAAACTCCATCACTTGCTCTTTTCTAGTTTTCTTCACCGATTTCGCCAAATTCATCATCTAGACTTCATTACCGGTGAACCATTTCTCTTCACCAGGAGCTCCAGACCGTCGTCTTTCCCAACATTGGAGACGATCCTTGCGTCTTCAAAGAAGTCCGAAGAAATTACCCCACTTCAAAAGACAACATATGTAACATCCGTGATCCGGTTAAGGATCGTAAAGTCGGTTTAAAGTTATGGTTTGCCGAGTTTAGTTTAATGGAATGGTTTGTCGATCATGGGCAGGTCGGTTTACTGTGACATTGAACCCAATAAATCGAATCATAACAGTTGGACCGACCCACAAATCGAATTGTTGCTGTATGATTGATGGAGACTGCTGAGAGTTGAATTTATTTGGGTTTGGAAGCCCAAAATATGTTGAGGAATAATTAAAAAGAATTGGGTTTGAAAACCCAACAGATTTTTAATTATGATTTAATTG
>KE158640.1:4448-31909 GCA_000411055.1 Leavenworthia alabamica | reverse complement strand
AGTACCAGCTGGAAGGTCTACAAGGGCTTTCGACTTAACCTCCAACCCATATTTTTTGCAACGTTCAGTTAAGGCCTTCATTAGTTCCTCTAGATCTGATTGTATTCTGTCAGCCCGAACCTAAATGTGCCCCGTTAAGCATCAAATCAGGTATGTACAGCAGATAGTAGTTTAGGCATCAGATAAGCATAGAGAATGGCACGTACCTGTAAGAGACCATCAGCACTACCACCTTGCTCCATGTTCACAATTGCTTGACTCAACTCCATCTTCCGTCCCTGGATGGGTTAGCAAAACTTCAATAATTAACAAATTTCCGTGAGGGAAGTGCTAAAAATTTATTCAAATCCCCTTCACCAGGAAAGGTGGGAGAAAAGAAATTTGGCTATATAATACGGGGACAGAGACAAAAAGCACAACATGATCCAGAGAAGAGAATAGATAGAACAGTGATGAAGTTCAGAAAAAGAGAAAGCCTAGTATTGGAGGAAAAAAGTACAGAGGAAATGAAGAAAATTCATAACGCTCAAACATACATTAGTTGTCGCCACTTTACGTGGCAGCCGAAGGAAGTAGTCATACCTCTATCTCGCGGAACCTGGCCTCTTCCATAGTTAACTTTGACCCTATTTCTGCAACTTGCTTATACTTCTCCTCATACTTCTTTGCCAATGTTTCAGCCTGCAGCAGACATTATTTAGGATAAGACAGAAGTGCCTCAAAATAAACAAGAAAAGTGATTCTCTATGTGAAAAGCACCTCTTTCTTGTCAGCGGAAGCCCTTTCGGAGATCTCATTTAATCTGTTGTCACACCTACTTTTGTACAAGACCTGACAGAAAGAGGAACAAAAAAGTGGTAACTTAAGAATTGAATCTTCGCACACAAACCTTACTCTCTGTCACACAGAATGTATATATAATCAAAGAACAACAATCTTAAGCCTATTAGAACATTGACCAGATAACATTCGACTTCTGCCGCTTAATCTAGATACACAATATTTTTCAGAGGAAAAATCAACTAGAATACCAACGTTCTCTCATTCAAAAGAGCTTACAATTTAAATTGCAATGTTAGCTGGTGATGACAATCAAGATCATTCGCACTTCTCAAATAACAGGAGTAATTAATAACGAAATACTCACAATATCCTGCATTTTCGTCCGGTAGTATTCAAGTTTCTCCCTGGAATCCATATAGGCATTCTGCTTTTCATCAACCTACAGAAATTAGAAATTTTTTGTTTCACAAACATCTAAGGAAATGCACATGGAGATGTAACTCATCTAAGCTTAAATATATTTTTCTATAATATAGTGATATAAGTGATTACCTTTTCCCCATCAGCAGCTGCTTCGTGAAGATTTGAGCTAGCAGAATGTCCATTACCTAGGTGATTTGCAAAAGGATCATCCAAAACTGGTGCTTGATTTCTTTGCTGATTAAATTCTATAGCATTACCAGGGGTAGGGACTGGTGTAGGAACAGGTGCTCTCATACCAGTCGTCGGGGCGATTGGCCGTGCACTCATCACTGGCTGCTGTACAAAACCTTCCAATATAAAAACTAGAGTTAAAGAGAAGTAGCAGGAGAAGGGAGAAGTCACTAAGATGCATGAAATCTGAGCAAAACCTTGACCAGATCCCCATCCAGTATTTGCATAACCATGACTAGGTGGACCTGAGATAGATAATAGTGTTTCATCAAACATGATGCTGCTAGGAAGTGCTGCCGGAAGAGGACGGCCTTCTCTATACCGCTCCATCAAATACAATGAAATGCAGAACTCCCTCAGAGAAAGCATATGATCATTATCCTGATCAGATAATTCCCACACATGCTTCAATACCTCTGGAACCAATCAACAGGAAAATGTTAGCATACACAGTTCATAGCATAATCACTTGCATATATTATTAAAGGAAAATAAGCCTCAGAAGGGTAACAGAAATAGATGTTTTAAAAAGATTGTTCAATCCAGCATTGTCTCTGATTTCAACAGTAGGAAAAGTTTATTTCACGTACAAAGCAAAACTGCATTCTTCATGTAAAGTGGACTGAAATATCAAAGATCCTTACCCCAAGGCAACCTCCAGCTTAAAAACAGATTCTTTGCCTGCTCACCAGTGATTTTTCCATCCTTGTCACTATCAACTTCCATAAATACCTTTGTGTATTTCTGTACATCGGATGGTTTCATTTTCGGCCACGGAGGCTGGTTATTTCCAGCAGGAGCTGAATGGACAGATCCAACTGCACTTCCAGGTGGCAAGCTGGAAGATGGAGCTTGTGAAGAAACTGCAGGCTGTGAGCTTGCTGCTGGCCTTGGCTGCTGAGGCTGATTTCCTGCAGGTAGCATTGAGAAAGTACTCCGTAGGGAGTCAAGAGCATCAGGCTTTGGTGGAGGTTGGGTCCCAGTAGAAACAGGAACAATGGCTGAACTGATTGAAGAATTACTCAGAGTGGGTTCTTGTTTTGGCTGAAAAGAAGAAAACATGTCACCTCCATTTCCAGATACAACCAGCGCCTTTGGATTGATTTGCGATTTTAAGCCAGGGGAAGGTGCTGCTGAGTTGCCCCCTCCAAAGCCCGACGAGTATCCACCAGTATTTCCAGCGTACAAATTATTAAGGTTGAACGTTGAACTACCAGGACCAGATACACTAGTGGGTGGTTCCTGAGGAGGACGCGTAACATTACCACCTGGAACTAATTGAATTTGACCTGGTAGAGCCCTTGGTCTATATTCTGGACCAGATGTTGGTCTAAGAGAAGTCAGCCCAGATATTCCTTGATTTGGTCTCATTTGAGGGGTTTGTTGAGCTGGATAATAATTATGATCGACATTAGCATTTGGATCCCCTGGTCCTCCAAACCCCAAATTTGGAGGAACGGTTGAGGAAACGGGACGAACCATGGTAGCAGCAGGATTAGGTTGGAGTGCTGGAATAGCTGAAAGATTAATTTTGGGGGCAGGTATTTTGGCTGCTGCAGGAGTATTCAGTGCTGCATTAACAATCTCAGGTGTCAGGTCTCTCTTGCTCTGTGCTACTGTTACGAGTCTCAGAGAGTTATAAAAGTTTTGCCGATCAAGGAAACCACTGCGTGTCCGATCAGAAAGCGACCATATCTACAAATGCAAGACAAAAGTGATCAGTATAAAATTTTATATTTCGAAAAACATCAGTAAATAGAACCCTTCCAAGATAATTGTATGCGAAAAAATTCCCAGATTCAAAAATACACAATTACTGGTACACAGAAGATGAAAAGCTTTATATCCACACAAATGTACAACAATCTGCATTCCTAGAGAATACTCTTAAACAAGATTAAACAAACATAGCAATATAGTAAAATGCCACTTCATCAAATTAAGTATCCAATTTCTTTCAGGGTAAAGCAACGATGATATTATCATGTAGATGCTGGTCAAGTACAAGTAAAACTAAAACCAGTGACATTTTCAGAGAATATAGCATATAATTCAAATGGGAAAGAGTCAAATCAGAAATCTCGGAAGAAACAATCAGAAAGCAGAGATCACCAAAGAAGAAATTAAACCTGGGCGAGAACTTGCTGAGGCAAACCAGATCCTTGAAAAAATCCAACAGCTTCAGCTCCACTGATCCAACCATCTCGGTCCAAATCTGCTCTCTTGAAGTACGCCTCGAATTGATCCATGTTAGGATTCTTCCCAGCCGAAATCACCCCAAACTTTAGATCAGAGCTTCGTTATTGACCCAAATCCTATCTCCAGAGTTCTCCTTTTCCAGATGAATCAATTGCCCGATTCAAAGTTCAAAGTTCAAAGTTCAAACAGATGAATAATTATAACAAAAATTTAATATATATTTCTAACAAAAATTAAAATTTAAAAACAGTGAAAATGTCACTGATACACAGTCGTCGTTGTTTTTTTCCGCTTTGATAGCAAATGGGCTTTTAGTAAGGTCCATGTTAGCTTTAAAACGACAAAGATAAAAAATAAATAAAGCCCATTTCTGTCCATCTTCAATAACTTCAACTCTCCAAGCAGTAAAAATGGCGGGCGCCAAAAGAAAGAGAAACTCGAAAAGGGGTAGAATTTTCCCGCCCATTTATCAGCAACGCGAAATTCTCAAAGCCCACTTCTCGTAGTTGTCATTTTCTTTTCCGTCATCGACTCCGAACAATCTCGAGAGGGAGATGGTTTCAGCAACCAGCAAATCGGATGAAGTTAAACAAACCCTAAACTCTAAAAGCCCTAAAAATGTCTACAAAATCGGAGGTCTTCAAGTTGAATTCCCATATCAACCATACGGAACCCAGCTTGCATTCATGAGCCGAGTCATATCTACGCTTGATCGTGCCCAGAGAGACGGTCACTGTCATGCTCTGCTCGAATCTCCCACCGGTACGGGGAAATCACTGTCTTTGCTCTGCTCGGTGCTGGCTTGGCAACAGAATTATAAATCTCGGCTTCTAAAAGGATTATTGTCTCACTCAAACGCTGCACCAGAAGCAGCAACCGATCCATTGAATCGTGGAGGTGGATTCATACCGGAAACACAACCCTCAGGTTAGTGATGAAATTGCATTTATGATTTGGGTTTAAAATTGGAAGAATTATTTCTATAATTTTTGTAGTTCTCTGAATAGATACTCCTGTAGCTAGCAACATTGGTGAGCGAGCTGAAACTGCAGCTAAGAAAAGAACCAAAATTCCTACTATATACTATGCCTCGTAAGCTTTACATCAGCAACTTTGGAAATGTTTGTGTAAAAAGTTATGTTTTTTCTTATTGTTATTGATTATTTGTTTTTTGTTTTTTTAAGACGAACTCATTCTCAGATTACGCAAGTCATTCGTGAGTATAGGAAAACTGGGTACAGAGTGCCCATGGCTGTATTGGTATGTCAGAATAGATTCTGCTCTAGTTTGTTCATTTATGTTTAATCTATCAAGATAAGTTTTTTTTCCCAACACTCATATACAAGTTGTTTCTCTTTTATATTTCATGGATGCATCTTCATCATTCAAGGCTTCACGAAAGAATTACTGTACCAATCGTAATGTACATGGGAAAGACAATGTAGATGATGAATGGTTAGTTTCATCCACGTTCATAATATCTCACTATTCTTTCTATCTACGACATATTCTTTATGCTAACATTTAATGTTTTTCTTAGTCGCTTGCTCCTAAAAGATAAAGCAAACATACAATGTTCTGAGTTTAAGTGAGTTTCCCTTGTTCGTTTTTTTCCCTTATGTTGTTAGCTCCGTGAAATCATGTAACTGTTTTCCTTAACTTTCAGGAACGTCAATAAAATCACATCTCATCCATCACTTCAGCCAAAAGGTCACAACGAGGTTCATGATATTGAAGATCTTGTCAAAGTTGGAAAAAATGTTAGAGGTTAGATTTGGTTCATTTTTACTTCTACTTTATTGTATTTTTTTATTTCTTAATTTCTAATAATTTTTTTGTAGGCTGCCCATATTTTGCTTCCTGGTTATTGGCTGAGAACGCGCAATTGGTTTTCTGCCCTTATTCCTATATAGTTAATCCTGTCATCCGAGCAGGAGTTGAAGTAGATTTGAAAGGAGCAATTATAATCTTTGATGAAGCACAGTAAGCTTGTTTTAATATATTTACACTGAGAAGTAGCTGATCAAAACATAAGTTTGCAGATTTTTTTGCATGCTTATGATGTTGATGGTTAAGGTCGTCTACTAAATGCTTTCACTTTCTACAGCAATATGGAAGACATTGCTCGTGATGCAGGAAGCATTAATTTGGAAGAAGAGACTCTTTTCAGTATGCATTACTCAAACTATCCCTGTAGCTATTCATGGTTTTGTTCACTGACATATACTTTACTAATGTGGCTTAAGCGTTATGCAGAATTGCAGAGTGAACTAGAGCAGATGAGCTTGGTACAGCCAATGATATATCAACCTTTGTGTGAAGTTGTAGAGGTAAGTCATTAACTATAATATTCATAGACATCTTTGCTGATTACTTTTTAATACTGAGTGTTCTATGTATTTAGGGATTGATAAGCTGGATTGGAAGAAAAAAGGATTCATTAGCAAAACGTGATTTTCAGCACTATTTCTCTAGGTAAGTTGGAATTCTTCGACCAATCATCTACTTTACTTAGCAATCTGAAAAAGGTTATAGCTATATTTATATTCTTAGTTTTCTTATTCTCCATGAGAACTGGTCTTGTTTGGACAACTCTTGATAGATGAATAGATTGTTACTCTATGTAGCATTGTTGACTGAAATGTGATACATATAGACCTTGTGACAACCAAACCGGAGATACCAACTTATATGCATATAATTGCATGTAAGCAAAATCTGCATTGCATATGTAGTGATCATAGTTTAATTTAGTGTTAACAGAAACAATGCTCCAACCAATGGTATTGGAATGTTTTTTCAGTAAACATATCAAGTTGAGTAGGGAAAGCATGTTTTTAAAGCAGTAATCAAGCATCGTTTTATTTCCACAATGATATGATTGCAGCTGGACAGGAGACACAGCTTTAAGAGAGCTTGGGGAATCGAATATCACTCGTGAATGCTTCCCAATCTTATTGGAATGCTTTACAAAGGTACATATTTTCGATGTTATCTGGCTAGACGTACAGGCTTTGCACATGCTTGAATATGACATTGTATTTACTGGCCAAGGCGATCAGAACATCAAAAGAAGCAGAACTGGAATCGGACATGCTTCATTTGAGTGGGATATCTGTCTTGACACTAGAAGGTTTTTTTGCGTCTCCCTAACTTTATTAAGGATTGTTCCCTATAATATCATTTTGATGATAAGACCTTAATGCATCATATTATGCAGAGTTGTTCGCTTCGCTTACATACTTCTTTTCAAGAAATGGAAGTCACATCTTAGATTACCAACTGGGTTTACAACGCTCTATTAAAAGAGGTACAACTGAATTTTGATAGACTTTTTGAGCCGAATGTGTGAACATTTTGCCCGTTTATAAAATCCAAGGTGTTTATTGTTGCTCTACTTTCAGGAGATTCTTCTGGAACCTGGACACATACTTTGAGTTTGTGGTGTATGAATCCTTCTGTTGTTTTCAAAGACTTAGCTGATATTTCTCTATCCATCATTTTAACATCAGGGTAAGCAGTAACTTGTTGCTGAATATTGCTTCTGCAAAGAATGATGTCATCCGTTTTAAAGTCAAGTAATAACTGGCTAACTGCTTATTAGTTATTACCTCTCGGTATAAGGTTTTGCATAAAACCATAATGTCATCAAATCATCATACTCATCCTTTTTGCTCAATTTGACCACATTTTTAGTTATGGTCCTTTTTGTACTTCACATTCTATATGGGCATAGCATTCTGTTCTCTTCTTTAGCACATTGGCTAATTGTTTGCTAAATTTGTATTGTTTCTTGAGCCATCTCTTTCAATAATGATTAAGTTTGAGTTTCTTGGTTGTGAAATATAGGACTTTGTCACCAATGAATTCTTTCTCATCTGAACTTGGGATGCAGTTTGGTACATGTCTGGAGGCTCCACATGTGATTGATGTTAATTCGCAGGTTCTGACTAAAGCTCTCAACTTAGGAACATTATCCAGAACTGAATATATGATTTAACAATATCTTTGTTCCAGGTGTGGGCTGGTGCAATCTCCAATGGTCCTGGTAATTATCCTCTAAATGGAAGTTATAAAACAGCTGATACATATTCATTCCAGGTACCGGGAATTTTTAGTCACTAGATGAAGCTCTTTTTGCTTGTTCATTCTTTCTTCTTGCACTTTGATGCATAATATTTGTGTATTGTAATGTGCGATGCTCTACTTTTCTTTAAAGGATGCTTTAGGGAAATCTTTGGAAGAAATTTGCACTATTGTACCGGGTGGGTCCCTCATATTCTTTCCTAGCTATAAGTTGATGGAGAAACTTTGCACGCGTTGGCGTGAAACTGGGCAGTGGTCTCGGCTCTGCTTAAAAAAGGACCTTTTTGTTGGTGAGTAACATCTATCTTCTGTAATCGTGTAAAAAATGTTGCAACAAATCCTTTTGATGTGCCTCTTTTTTTTCTTGTCAAAAATCTCAAATAAGTGTCATTGGTTGCAGAACCAAGAGGAGGAGCTCAGGAAGAATTTGATTCTGTTCTGAAGGGATATTATGATTCCATACGTGGGAAGAATAAAATGATTGGAAGAAATAGAAGAGCTAAGAAAGCTGGGCCTATTAAAACTGAGACTCAAGATGATTCCAAAAAAGGAGCTGCATTTCTTGCGGTGTGTAGAGGAAAGGTTTGTTTTTTTTCTTTTTCTGTTTTGGTTTCCCTAATTAATTTTCAAATAAAGAAAGCAATCTAAGCATGACATGGGTAAGCTCTAGCTTTCACAGAATATAACGTATTTGAAAATCTTAATGACTTGAAATATGAGTTCAAAGTTGATGCTTCTAACAGGTTTCAGAAGGGATTGACTTTGCTGATGACAACGCCAGAGCAGTGGTATCCTTTTTAGCTGCATTGTCTTGATACTTTATTTTCTCATGTGGATGTCAATTTTTGTAGTCCTTTGATGCAATGAAAGTTTTAGGATATTTTGATAATTAGCTGTTAAACCTTGATGATTATATACAGATAATTGTTGGCATTCCATTTCCAAACTTGTAAGAATTCCCCTAAAATCTTTCAGCTTTGTTCCAAATATATCCTGGGGGAAGTGAACAAGTTTTTAATTAATCACTTCTTGCCAGGCATGATATTCAAGTCGGACTGAAGAAAAAATATAATGATAGTTACAAATCATCTAAAAACCTTCTTGGAGGGAGTGACTGGTACTGCCAACAGGCCTATCGTGCTTTAAATCAAGCAGCAGGTGCAATGTTATAACTTCTATTCTGTTACTTGGTTCTTGTAGTCAATTCTAATACTGTAACAGGTTATTTATTCTTTCATGGTGTTTTTCTTTACAGGGCGATGTATCCGGCATAGGTTTGATTATGGTGCTATCATATTCTTGGGTAACCATTATATTTCAGTATCTAGTCAATGTTCAACTTTATTAAAACGTTTTGTTCAATTCAGTTTTATTAGCTCTGAGGTTGCCTTGTTTTGGTGTACAGATGAGCGATACAAAGAACAAAGGAATAGATCGTCCATTTCAAAGTGGCTAAGGCAGTCTATCAAATTGTATGATAATTTTGAAGCTTCTATGGATGGGTTAAGATCATATTTCAACAACGTCAAGGTTCAAACCATATTATTCCTTTCCTTGAAAATTATTACATTATCGTTAAAATTCTTTAAAATTGCATGCAGGAGCAAGTTGACAGTAAGATGTTAGGGTCCCAGGATTATACGGTTGAGCAGAAATCCTCCTCGGAGAATCAGATACAGAACAAATCTAGTCATGTGGAACCAAAAGTACATTCTTAACGCAAACAGTTTTCATGTTCTGTTGTGTATTTTTATGAATTCGTTTTTGTTGTTGATAATGAATTTGTGTGCAGAATATCGCAGGTAGGAAGGTGGTGGACTTGGAGAACTATACAAGTTTGAATCCTAAATATTCTTTTATGAACGAAAGCAAGGGACTTTTGGATCACAAAGATTGGAAATCAAAAATAGCTGAAGGCCCAAGATATGTGCAGCGTTCTGAGTCTTATCCAGGTGACACGCCTGCTCAGATGTTCATTCAAGTTAAAGAGGAAGCTGAATGCTACAAAAAAGTCATTGACCTTGAGAGCAGTGTCCAAGCTAAGCCTGGGTAAAAATATAAGGATTGTCATAGAGTAGCATGTTTGTTAGAATTAGTTTCAACTAAAAGAATTAGCATGTCATGTGAACTTTGAATTGAAATAGTGCTGAATGTAAGGTTATCATATTATACAGATCTTTCAGAAAACATAACAACTAACTATTATGTGCAGGTATTGTGAGGTGTCGTCGGTGGCCAACTGTGATGAAGATCCAGAAACATCTTCTGTTAATGAAAGCTTTAGTCCAGCAACAGTAGGTGTGAGATCTCCGAGGTCTCCTGATCAATTATTAAAGCAGCATGTATCTACTCCAAATTTCAGAAAATCTCCACTTGGAGCTGAGTCTTCCACAGTAGTAACTCCTGATATATATTCCAATAGGGACACCTGTAGTTTGACTCTAGAAGCAGAGTCATCTTTCAACATGAGTGTTAATTCTCAAGCTTTGAAAAGAAGAAAGTTTATCAGCTCTCCAATCATTGACCTTGAAGAAGAAAACAATGATGCTCCATGCACTAGGGATCACACGAGTTTAACAAGAAGAATGGAGTTTGAACTTGGTAGTACCAAACCAAGATCCCAAAACTACAACATATATGCTTTTCCAGAAGTAAATCAGAAAGTGCAGCTATCTTGTTCGTTCTGCAAAAGTCCATTAGGTCACCCTGAGAATCAATCATATGTTAATTGCTTGTTGACTTCGTCGTCCAAAAAGTATTTGTTATCTCTTCTGAAAAAACCATCAGGAACTGATTCAGCAGAAATGCCAACAAGTGTCTCAATTATCATGACTGATTGCTCATTGGTTAATCAGAGACTCTGCACAAGTTTTGAAGGCTCAAAAGGTCAGGGTATTTGGTGCGAGCAAGATGGATGTGTTTTCAATACCATCTTTTGCCCTTTCTGTAGTGTCCCAAACACGTGTCTCGGAGTGCAAGTAATGGCTACTGATTCAGCAAATGTCCAGTTTTTGAGCAAAGTAAGTTGACTTTAGTGGTGATTCATAAGAGTACATGAATATAGATCTCATTTATGATCGAGCTCTCGCTAATATCAAGATCTACTTTTATATTCTCTTTGCAGATTTTGTTCTTTGCTGATCATCTAGAAGTAAAAAATGATGCTGCAAACAAGGAAACGTCTCACAAGGTATTCTTGCATGTCTGCTACGTGCATAAGCAAATTGTGGTTTCAGTTTGGCTAAATGTTATCTTGGATCAATTTCGTTGTATGAATATATAATAATAACCTAATGATATTGTAGGAACCTGTTGCTGACACTGATGTAGCTGTGGATAAGAGTGATGTGTTTAAGTCAATAAATAGTTTTGCATACTCACCAAAGCAGCAGCAAGATTCAGGAGGTTGGAGAACAACAAAATCTAAGGTCTTTAAAAGACAATAACATGCATTCCAGTTTCTGTTTATTGTTAGTCTTAATCTCATACCTCATTCTTAACTATGTGCAGTTGAGACTACCAAAACCCAATGTGCCAACGAGCAAGAAGGCCTAGAAAAAGGATGCTTTCCATACATCAACATGCTGAACCGGGCTGATTCATAATGTGTCTGAAGAAAGATTGGTTTTACATCTAAACGTGGAGAGCCAAGACGTTTTAAACAGATTTGGTGAACCAATGAAATTTGCTCATTTAATTGAAGAAAGGTTAGCTTTCTATCTAAACATGGTTAGCTTCTTTAAGGAACTTAACTTGTGTTTCATGGCAGTCCCTTGTTAATCCTCATAGTTCTTGATAAATTAATTGTTCATGTGTGTATATACATATTCTTTTATGCTTTTGATCAGAAAAAAAAACATATTCTTTTAGGCCAAGTTTAATATACATATTTTACTAAGGATTTGTGGAAAAAAAAAATCTGCTATAAATATGAATTGTTAAAGGTCTCATACACTAATAAGCAAAAGATAAATATAATTTTATTGAGAAAACCAAATACTTGTTTGAGTGTAGTGAAAAGAGAGAGAAGAGACTAGAGCTCTTCAAGCGTTATTTCACGCCAGTCTTTATGAATTTAGCTATCCATAAACTTCTTCCCACTCAACAAATGCTCAATGCCTGAAACCACAAAAATTCACCAAATGTTTTCATTTCTTAGTGTCTAATCATATACGAATCACAATAGTCATAAAAACCAAACCCAACCAAACAAAAACTTATTAAACCGAACAGAACCAACAAAACACACGTAAAAATCAACATTTTACCTAAATCAGGAGTTGGGAAGAGTATATGCTCATAAGACTCAAAACCTCCAGAATCTCCACAACTCCTCTCCTCAGTCGTCACCGCCACATCATCGGCCTGACCAGTCAGCGTCTTCGTTGTTTGAGGCTGCTTACGTTTGGACCGAGCTCGTCTGTTTTGAAACCAATTATAGACATTTTTCTCAGAAAT
The DNA here is from genome assembly GCA_000411055.1 of Leavenworthia alabamica. NCBI lineage: Eukaryota > Viridiplantae > Streptophyta > Magnoliopsida > Brassicales > Brassicaceae > Leavenworthia > Leavenworthia alabamica. The sequence goes on along the minus strand of KE158640.1, from coordinate 19,729 downwards.
TTGTCCATGTTCAGACAGCTCCGTCGTGATCTCTTTAATCCTCCGAGGATTTGGTGTTCCACTTCCTTCCTTGTAAATGTTCTCGAGAATCTGAAGCTGCATTGAGGTTGGAGTCCATCGTTGCCGAGTCGACCTTACATGAGCGCTTGATGATGCCACAATCGGATCAAAGAATCCACTTTCGATTGGATTCATTCCTATTAACGTATTTTCTCATTTATCAGTTACGTGAGCGATAAGTTTCTTCAGGGCAAGAAAATATGTATTAAGGAGAAGTGTACCTGATAAGAGAAGAGAGGAGGAAGAAGAAAGAGAGTTATAGTGGAGAAGGAGCTGCTCACTAATAACTCCATAAATAGCGATCTGCTTACGGAGAGTCTCCATTTGCTCCTCTGTCATAACTCTGTCATCATCATACGCAACGTTTTGGATGCTTCTATTCATCTCTACTTTCACCACTACGCTTTCTCCTTCACGATATGAAGAAGATAATGAAAAAGTGAATTGAGTTTTAATTTCTAAATCTTTAGTTTATTTGTTACCGTTAGACTTGATCACATTTTTGGAAATATATTTTTACTAGGATCACTTGGTCTGATTTAATTTTTCTCATTACCAGCTTAATTTAGTTTATTTTAGGGATACATAGAACAAATTTAGATTTTAATTGTGTTATTATCATATAACTAATATTCGATTTTATATGACTTAGTAGTTTATCAGATTTTTTAAGCTATGGTTCAATGTTTCGTGTTAGAATTTAAGCATTTTAATCGAGTTTAAACATGAAATACATAACGATCAGTTAAAGATTCAACAGTAATAGTTTTACATAATTATAAATCTAACATTAGAAATAGAAAGAGCATTATGATATAAAAAAGGCTAAATCGTTACATATTATAAAGCTGCAAATCTCTCATTGACCAACTAAACATTCTACATTCACTTTTTCCATAACCCTTAGAAGAATCAGTGGAAGATAGTGGTAGCTTACTAAAACGAAACATCAGTAAAAAAAATAAAACATCAGAGAGATTCTTTGCAGCTTTCTATATTAATATGCTTACCCAACTTCAAGTCTTCAATTACTTAGTCATCGTCTTCCTCCTACATATATATAACAAAGCTTTACTTCTTCATACAAAAGTTATTTACATTCAATAATGATACAGTAACTGTTATAAGCAATCACTAACCTCTTCACTACCATCCTCAGCATCATCATCTTCATCATGCACCTCTGAGACTGACTTATCAGATTCTTCTTTTTCTTCTTCCGTTGGACCTTCCTCCTGATAACACAAACCACCATTGTTGGTCAAACAATTACCAGTCATGTGATTAGTATAAACATAACTTATATGTAATGATGCAAATAACAAATTACCAGTTTCTTGTTGTAGGCTTTCATGTTCTTCTCATACTCAACCTTGCGAGTGTCAGCCTTAGCAACATAAGGAGCCTTCTCCTATATAATTGTAAATTCCAAAGGTTAAAACATAAATAAGCATATAACATTTGAGAAGATTATACACAACTTTAAGCTTAACTAGTTGAGTAAAAACTTACAGAAACTGACAAGGATTTCCACTTTTCACCACCAGCTTTTCCAACCTGTTATCAATTTACAACACTCATATTATCAGTATGGCTTCAAATACCAAAGGCTACAGTACATCAATATATACAATTGAAATCAAACTTACAGCAGCAACAGATTTGTTCTTGGGATGTTCCTTCTTGTAAGTCTCACGGAAATCTTCCCTTTAGATTACAAAAGTCAATTCAAGTGTGTTAACTCACAAAACTTGATTAAATGCATCAGTGAATGAATAAATTATGGATCATAATTGGTTGGAGTATATAGTCAACGACTCATATCCAGAACATTTAGGAATAATTAACACCAACATTATAGAAAACTATGTATGGATACTAATCACAAGTCAAACTCATAAACTACTAATTAGTGAAGAAGATGAATTACATGAAAACGAAGAAGGCACTGGAAGGTCTCTTAGGTTTGTTTGGATCCTTAGCAGCAGCAGCAGCTTTGCCTCCCTTAGCAGGCTTCTTGTTCACAGAGAGCCTTTCATCACAGCCAAATTAAGTAAGAACTACTAGTTGATAATATGAACACGGATCTGAAATAAATAGATCTATCTAGCAAATATAACTAGAAAACAGAAAGAAGAGTTCGATGTAGCTGAGAAAACTCACTTGTTGCTCCTGGTTTCAGTCTTTGATTTATCTCCTTTCATGATCGATTCTGCAGAAATCAAACTAAATCAACAAAATAAGCAGAAAAAAAAACTAAGCAGAGAGAATATTCGATTCAAATCGCAGAGAACAACAATAAGGAGAAATAACTATCACATCTAGAGATCGATCCTCGTGAAATAGAGAGGAATTTGAGACGGAAACTGGAAAAATCAACAAGAAAAAACAAGGAGATTAGATTTTACCTTGACAAAGAGCTTGTTAGGGTTAGAGAAGAGAGTAAAGGAGTACTAAACGTGTTTGTAATTTGTAACAACGATTCGAGTGATAGGGTTATAGAGAGCGGAGGATGCAAAAATATCTGATGAAAATTAAAAGATCTATTGAAATTCAATTTCGCACGAAAATGTGAAAATTCTTTAGGGGTTTAGGCGGGATTTCAAATATATTTTGCCATGTCATCGATCCGAGTGGTTTCTCATCATCTCAAGCTTTAATCCTTGGCATTGGCTTCTTATGTGTTTTCTTTTGTGCTTCTTCTAAGCGGCAAGTGATATTATGACTCGGTTTTGCCCTTATTCTCTGGTCCTAATAATTAATTTAAAAATCGGTTTCAGTAAATTACTCTAACAGTTATTCGAATTAATATTCCCTCGAGGATTCGGTTCGGTTTGCTGCATCTATTATCCGGTTCGATTTGAAATTTTAAATTTATAGGGCTGCCAATTTCAAATGGTATATATAGGATGTGGAGGTCCTGCATCGCCACACATTATCGTAGTATCTTCTCTTTTGCTTTGTCTTCTTAGTCTTATATCTTCGTTGATCCATTTTTCGAATTAGGTTAACTTCTCTGACTTGATTACAGCTTTTTCGATTTAGGATTAGAATTTGTTGTAAAGAGAGAGAGAGAGAGAGCAGATGATGGGATACACTTGATCTCTGAATTTTTACAGGTAAGTTGACTTGTTGATAAACTATTGGTCTGCTGATGCTCCTCTCTCTCTCACTCACTAACTGTGCACCGGATTGAGATTTTAATTCTTACGTTGATGTGAATAACTGATGAATGACTCAAATGTTTAATCCGAGTATTATAGGTAGAAGCGTTGTTGATACAGAGTCCACCTATGTATATTAGGATAAGGTCAGAGTTGGATTCAAATTAGCATTGCTTATGAATATTTCATTGTTTCGGTGATATAGAATCACATGAAGAGACCAAAGCGAGATTTGTTGTTTGTTATGGATTTAGATGATCAAAGAACAAAGTTATTGATTTAGATTTGCTATGTTTCGTTGAGAGTAAAACAGAGAAGAACTTGTATAAATAATAATTTGTAGAGTTTTTAGATCGATTTCTTTGGTTTTAATACCATGAAAGAGTTTGTCGTTAACCTCTCTTCAATGCTTCACTAATGCAACTGGTGATTTACTAAGTGGCCAGTTAAAAGCTTTATCGAAAATGATTCTCTCAAGTATTTTAATCTCATGTTCTTATTTTTACAAGAAATAGTTTGATTTATTTAATCGGTAGCATTGGTGACGTAGTCGAAGATGCAGTATATCAATGTCATTATTATGTAATATCTTTTTCCCATAAATTTTAGTGATAATTTTTTTTTTTTTTCGTTTTGGCTCAATATCTTTAATATCCGTAATAACAATACGAGTATTCATACCTTGTGTGATAAATTTTTGAGATGGTAACAATTATGCCATATGATTTTCAGATAAAGTTTAAATCTATTTATATTAAATCACAAATAATTTATTAAAAAATAATTATATTATCTGAATTTCACAATGACGTTTATTTATGTTGATATGTCACGTCATCTTACAAAAAAAATTCTTCAAAAAAAGTTTTTATTTATTTATTTATTTTTCTAAACAAACATACTAACACCATCTTCTCTATCCTCCGAATTTTTTTGTGTTCTTTTCTTTTTAAATTATTCAAAAAAAATTGTTAACAAAATATATTTTTCTATTTTATTCAATATGTATATTATATTCTTTTAAGATTTAAAAAAACTAAAAAATTATAATGGTGAGTTTTAACTCTCTCTTAATTTTGGTGCTATATACATTTTTTGTATTAAATATATTTCTTTTGTGATATTTTTTTTGTTACTTGTTCTTGATTTTAATTTTTACTTTCGTATATGTTATAGAATATTAGTTTAAACAACTTTTTAAATTTGATTTATTTTTCTAAATTTTAACTTTAAAAAATATCTAATAAAATATATGAATTAATATTTTTTAGCACACAAAGAAAATTGATGATAACTATCAATAAATACGCCCCGCATAACAGGGGACATAATACTAGTTCAATATCTAACGTTAATTGTTTTTTTTGGTCAAATAAGAATCAAAGTAGATAAATTCGTTAAGATATTTTAATTTGTCTACATAGAAATATATAAAAATTTAGATGTCATTCCAAAATGGGAACAAAAAAAATTTAAATGCAGAAGACAACCATAGATTATTGACACGTGGCATTCATGTAACGGGTAAGATGAAGTAGCCGTTGGGTTTTTTAAATGTATATAATTTTGCCAACCCTCTTCTGTCTTCAGCCTTTTTTTTTCCATCTTTTTCTATTTTTTTTCCTTTGCCCTTACATAGAGCGAGAAAGAAGGAGAGAGACTGCGAATCTACAATACATCGTCACTACAGAGAAAGAGATCGGGGGGTTTTACTGAAAGATCTCTCTTTTTCTTCTTTTTTTGATCATTTGGATCCACTGGGAAAAAGGACTAGTAGGGTTTTGGAGATTCTCGGAGTTTGGAATTTGTGATCAAGCGTTGACTTGATTGTGAAAGGTGTGTTTATTTTTTTGAAAAAGTTGTGGGTTTTTGTCATCTGGGCGTTTGGGATTAAGTCTTGTTCTTGATTTGGTCTTTTGAGATTATTAAACAGATTAGGATCTGTAGGATTTTGACCGCGAAAGACTAGTTTTTTGAAAAAAAATTAAGTTGGGGATGTTACGATTTTAAATTTGATTTCAAAGAGATTTAATACGCAATTTTTATTTAAAAAAAACTTGCAGATAACGAAGACAAATGGGTCAAACAGATGAAAATAGCATTGGATTGGTTGGATCAATCAATCTCCAAGGTACCTTAATCGACTATTTCTTCATCAAATTCCAAATCTTTGTCTTTGTCTTTTTTTTAATTGATTTCGAACTTTACATGATGCAGGCGGAAAGATCATGCCGACGGCGAAGACAGGGCCCACTCGAAGAGCATTAAGTACCATTAACAAGAATATCATTGAGGCTCCTTCTTACCCTTATGCTAGCAATAAAAGATCACTTCCTGAGTAAGTTCACATGATTGAATCTGTAGGGTTCGAGATTGGTCTTTTACTCTTTAATTAGATTCTTATAAACCCTAATTTTATTTTCTCTGATTTTACAGAAGGTATGAGATCTGTAATAAACCACCTGTTCATCGGCCAATTACTAGGTAAAGTATAGATCTTTACCCTTGTCTACTTGAAGATCTTTCACATTCTCTGATTAATGAGTCAATTAACAATCTTTTATTACTCTCTGTTGGTTCAGAAAGTTTGCTGCTCAGTTAGCAGATCAAAAGCCACAAATCCATGAAGAGGTATGTTATAGTGACACTATTCATTGTATGTTTCATTTAGAAACAACAGTGACATCAATCAGATTTAAATTTTTGATCTTTAACTCTTAGGAATCTAGGAAACCAGAGTCGGTTTCAAGCAAAGAACCAGAGAGGATTATAATTGTTGTGGATGATAGTGATGAGGAAGGAGACGACTTTAATGAGCCTATGTTTGTGCAACACACTGAAGCAATGCTGGAAGAGATGGTATACATATTTTCTTAACCTTTTTTGTTTTGTTTTGTTTATGGAAGCTGTCTATAGAGTTGCTCATATTGATTGTGTTTCTTTCAAAAGGAGAAGGAGATTCAAATGGAAGATGCAGATAAAGAAGATGAAGAAGAGCATGTGATCGATATTGATGCCTGCGATACGGAGAATCCTTTAGCCGTGGTTGAATATATTGATGATTTGCAAACCTTCTACAAGAAAATCGAGGTGACTAACTATTCTTAATCATCAAATGGCTTCTAGTTTGAAGTTTGATTCATTATTATGATTCTTTAGGAACTTAGTTGTGTGCCTCCTAACTATATGGATAATCAACAAGATCTTAATGAGAGGATGAGAGGAGTCCTTATTGACTGGTTGATTGAGGTAGACAGAACCATACAAAAAAGCTATTCTAATGTCATTGTTGTTCTTGTTTCAATGAGTCTTGAGTATAAATTATTAGAAAATTTTGAGCAGGTGCACCACAAGTTTGAGCTGATGGAGGAAACTCTTTATCTGACAATCAATGTAATCGACAGATTCTTAGCAGTTCATATAATAGTGAGGAAAAAGCTTCAACTTGTGGGTGTAACTGCTTTGTTACTTGCTTGTAAATATGAAGAAGTTTCAGTTCCAGTAATAGATGATCTCATCTTGATCTCTGACAAAGCTTACACAAGAAGAGAAGTATTAGACATGGTGAGTATCAGTCTATCTTGGTCGCTAATCATAGGATGATGATTCATAGTTGAATTTACCTTTTCTTGGCTTCGATTGCAGGAGAAGTTAATGGCCAACACTTTGCAATTCAAGTTCTCTTTACCAACTCCGTATGTGTTCATGAAACGGTTTCTCAAAGCTGCCCAATCTGATAAAAAGGTTTGTATATGTCCCTTTAACATGTCCCTTATAACCATCAGGCCTTGTAACTAAAGTTGTGTGATATGAAAATGTGGTTTCAGCTTGAGGTGTTATCGTTCTTTCTGATCGAGCTTTGCCTTGTGGAGTATGAGATGCTCGAGTATCTTCCATCTAAACTAGCAGCCTCAGCAATCTACACTGCTCAGTGTACACTAAAGGGATATGAAGAATGGAGTAAAACGTGTGAGTTTCACACAGGCTACACAGAAGAACAGTTACTGTAAGATTCAGAACATCCATATGAGATATTCGAATTTTGATAACTGGGTTTGTGTTTTTTTTTTCTCTTCCAGGGCATGCTCAAGAAAGATGGTTGCTTTCCATCAAAAGGCAGGAACAGGGAAGCTCACTGGAGTTCACAAGAAGTACAACACATCTAAGTTTTGTCATGCTGCAAGAACTGAACCAGCTTCGTTTCTGCTTTGATGGAGGCAAGAACTATAAGAAGGAAGCTCAGTACACATGGAGGAAAATACTATAGTAAGGATCTCTTGTATGACTTACCTCATTCTTTTTTTCCTTTTGAAACAAAAAGAGTGAGAGAGATATTGTAACTAAAGTTGCCCAAATGGCGATGTACAATTATTAGTTTGGTTTTTCTTTTGTAAGCTCTTTAGATGTTTCTTCACTTGGAGAGAATAAAAAGCGTGATATCAATATTTTGATATCATGCTTTTATATATCCAACTTATGAAACAATCACAATTTTACAACGACATGTAAACAAATACATGTACATCAAAAATTGTATATAACTTTATAGCAAATGTTATAGGTTTTGCCTAATTGTATGGCACTTCAAAAATATTGATTATCTCTATCAAAAAAGAAAATTTTATAAGACAATATTTTAGAATGTGTAGTGTTTTTAATGGGGTAAATTGGCAAAACCAGCAAGTTTCCCAAATAATTCATTATTTTATTATAAAGGCAGATTTGTTCAATGTCCATCTAAGTGTTCATTATCTTGTTTCTTCAGTTTAGCCGGGTTTTGTTATTTTATGTTTTATTTTAAGACAATGTGCTTTGATTTTACTAGCTACTGGCAAGAATGGAGAAAACAATAAACTAAGTTCATAACAAGAACTTGTCAATGATTCAAACATCTTGGTAGAACAAAATACGGAACTATTAGTGCATCTGGATATAACTCTTGTTCTCTCTTGTTTGGTTTTACAATGAAGAACCCTAAAGCATAAATGACAAACAACCAAGAAAGGCGGCTTTCACCTGGATATTGCAGAAAGATTGTCTCAGAATCAAAGCTTACATGTTGAGCATACAATTGCAATCATCTCCTCACAGGTGGTACCGCTCCTCTTCCTCCAGTTCCGCGGCCAGCAACCGGCTTTAAGATAAAGAATCCAACAATTAGTAGTGACAAAGAAGAAACAGGCATTAAGAAACTAACAATGCCTTTCAAGTTTCAACATGAAGAATAAGTTCCATAAAACTTCCTGACAATGCATTCTTGAGCATGAACATTAAATCATGCGAGTTAGAGTGAACTTACTTTCCCTCGCATTGCAGCTCTACCTCTGCCAACACCCAGTGATGAGCTCTTTCCCTGCAGCAAGTAAGGTATTATGTTTATTGAGGACATATATAGAGACACTAATATCGTTCAGCATCCATGGTTTATAAAGTAAATACCTTGATTCTAGCATCTAAGCGCCTGAACATTGGAGCCTCCTTGAGTATGTCTGGTATGACCATAAACCTGACTTTGCTGCCTCGGATGAAAACATGCTCAAGCTGTGATACCTTACCATCCTGTAGCATAACATTTAAAAACACACACAAAAATTAAAAGAGTGTGAAATATATAACTCAGAAGTTCTACACAACAGATGAATTCAAAACCCAAACAAATTAATAGCAAAGAAGAGGGGATGCTTCAAGACCTGCAAACATAAGATAATTCAGATTTGACGACTTTATTCGTAAGAACAACTCAACTGAAACGTATAACTTCAATAGTAAAAAACTACATCTCAAGCTTTTTGAGAAGTCGCTATAGCATGATCACCAATTAAATTCGCTCAGCTCGCCAAATCTAGGGTTTTTACAGTGCCCAACATCAACAATGGAATTGAAATGAAACCTATGATTCATAAAACTATATCATAAACAACGAATCAATATCTTCTAGGTAAAAAAATTGATTACCTTGGCGGTATAAGTAATATCTTCGAGCTGACAGTTCCAGTTATCCTCACACTCGATCATGCTTCCTCTGTAGAGCTCACCGCTCTTTAGTTCAACCGTCACGATATGACCCGAGGCCTCGTGAAGAAGCTTCACCGGTATTCCCAGACTTCGGCTCATCTCTCTCTCTCTCTGTATCTGCTAAACCCTAATTTAAACCTTTTCACTTTTCCTCTGCAACCTAGGGAAAAATGGCGGAGTGAAAGAGGTGTTACGGACGACAGTGCTCTTAATTCTAATTTAATATTTTATATTAGGCCCATATATTATACTAGGCCCATTTATTATCTAGGCCCAATATTAGAAAATTTGCTTTTTACTCCTTGCATTTTGACTGTAATGCGTATATTTTTTTTTTACAGAGCCGATCGGGAGGATAAGGCGAAGGAAGCTCAGTTGCAAAACTCGCCGGGATCGGAGAAATAACTCCGGCTGATATGACGGATGAGAAAGGGAGTAAAGGAGAGAAGAAGTACAAGTATAGCATAATCGTTCCTACATACAACGAGCGCCTCAATATCGCTATTATAGTCTACCTTATTTTCAAGCATCTCCGGTAAATGATTATTATCTCTTTTGATCTTTCACGTTTGTTTTGTTTTAACATTTCAAAAATCGGAAGTAATGTAGTGTTATTGTTTTTTCAACTTGTATCGAATTCTCAATCCTATTTTGACTAAATGATTAAAAAGTTAGGATCCGATCGCCGATTTGTGCTTCATATAGGATCCGTTCATGGTTCTACATTGTAGCTTTCGAATCAAATTCGTGAATGTTTTTTGTGCGCATGAGCTAGTAGGCAAATGTTTAGTGATCGTAGAAGCTAAGATAATCCTAACCTCGGATCGATTTTGAAATAGGGATGTTGATTTTGAGATAATTGTTGTGGATGATGGGAGTCCTGATGGCACACAAGAAATTGTCAAGCAACTGCAGCAATTGTATGGTGAAGACCGCATCGTTAGTAGTTACAGACTTGAACTTGTAAATTACTGTACCTTCTTCTTCTGTTTATGTGAACTCTGTGTTGTCTTTTTGTATGATGCAGCTTTTAAGAGCTAGAGCCAAGAAGCTTGGTCTAGGTATGTTACCTGTATCTTCATCATCTTCTCATTTACCTAAACAACAACAAGTAGAGTTAATTAATCTTTTTTTTCGAATGATCAATCCCAGGAACTGCATATATCCATGGTTTGAAGCATGCTACAGGTGATTTCGTGGTAATCATGGATGCTGATCTTTCACATCATGTAAGAGTCAACAAATTTAGTTTTCTTGTTTACATGTCTAATCCTTGAGCTAACTCAGTTACTCTTCTCTTGTGTAGCCAAAATACTTGCCAAGTTTCATCAAGTAAGACATAATATAACTGTCTCTTGATCTCATACTCATTTCACACACTATCATTTCTTCTCAGTTGACTTTGTTTTTTATCATAAAGTAAACAACTAGAGACAAATGCAAGTATAGTAACGGGTACACGGTATGTAAAAGGTGGTGGTGTACACGGTTGGAATCTTATGCGGAAACTCACTAGTAGAGGAGCAAATGTGTTGGCTCAAACACTTTTATGGCCTGGTGTTTCTGATTTAACCGGGTCATTCCGGTAAAAAAATCAACTTAACATATTTTGCATCATTTGCTAGTTTATTTTCTGACCTTGACACCTCTTTATTTGGAAGGCTATACAAGAAATCAGCGCTTGAAGATGTCATTAGTTCATGTGTGAGTAAAGGATATGTCTTTCAGATGGAAATGATTGTTCGTGCGACCAGAAAAAGATACCATATTGAAGAGGTCTCGATTCATATAGCAATCCACTTGTGATTTTGATTCCTTATAATCTTTTTACTTCATTCATATTGATGATTCTTTATTGCTCATCTTCATCTATAGGTACCAATCACTTTTGTTGATAGAGTATTTGGAACTTCGAAGTTGGGAGGATCAGAAATAGTGGAATATCTTAAAGGACTTGTCTATCTTCTACTCACGACTTAAAGAGACATCAAGCAACTCAACAACACATGAGTCTCACTTTATACTCTTTCTATAGTTTTATTGCATCATAGGTTCTCTTAACATTTGAATTTTGAACTCTGATCATATTTTATAAACTTCACTTTAGCTTTGACTTGAGAGAGTTGCATCTTTCAAAGACTCAAAAGTTCATTTATAGACGGAGATTTCAATAACTGCGACGGGCCTTTGTTGTGGGCCTAAGCTATTTTCTCTCGCTCTCTTTCTCAAATCATTCCTAGCAAGCTTCTTCATGCTAAACTGAAACTTAAGGTAAGTTTTGATGAACTTGTTGCTGCACTTATTTTATATTTTATCAAATTGAAATTAAAATTTATGGTTACAGATTCAAATTAGAATATATTTTTTTAAGTTATACGGGTTGACGATTTGATTCAAACAATTCGGATCTAAATTGTGTGAAACGTTGTGTTTTTACTCGAAATAATGGAGAGTATTTTCGTATTTAACATAATAATGGACATTAATTAACTTGGTGAATGGATATATATAGTATAGACACGTGACAGATGAAAGAATAAAGACATTTTTCTGATAAGAAATGAAGACAGTATTTTGCCATTTTCACCATATAATTATATCATTACTTTATTAGGTATCATGGGGACAAGATGATAAGACTAGTAGTAGAGACTGACATTGGACTTGTTGATGAAATAAAGAAAAGGAGTTGAGTCTATTTTTAAAACACCTCAGACAGTAGAGTGAGACCAATAACCAATAACACTTTTCCGGCTAGATTATGGAAGGAACTATGAAATCTCCGGCCAATTACGTTCCACTCACTCCAATCAGTTTCATCGATCGATCTGCCATCGTCTACGCTGACAAAATCTCCGTCATTTATGGCCATGTCAGATACACGTGGCGCCAGACTCGTGATCGCTGCGTCAGAATCGCATCTGCTCTCTCTCAGCTTGGTATCTCCACCGGAGATGTGGTCAGAACTTCTCTTTCTTTCTCCTTTTTTCCTTTGGTTAATTATTATTCAATTGCATGGATCTGTCATCTGTTTCTACTATTATGAACGATATCTTTCTGTGTGTGTTCCCTGTGATTTTGGATCTTTCAAATTTCTAGAAAGTTTCCCAAGTTAATCGGAGTTTTTCAATGATCAGGTTTCAGTGTTGGCTCCAAACGTTCCAGCTATGATTGAGTTGCATTTTGGTGTTCCAATGGCTGGAGCTTTGCTTTGTACACTAAACATTCGTCATGATTCAGCACTTGTTGCTGTGTTACTTAAACACTCAGGGACTAAAGTACTATTTGCAGATCATCAATTTCTTCAAATAGCTCAAGGAGCTTGTCAAATCCTCTCAAAACAAGGTGATAAGGTCCCAGTTTTGATCTTGATTCAGGATCTTCTTGCTCAATCTGTTTCAGGTAAGAAGTTATCTAAGGAAGATATGATGGAATATGAAGATCTTGTAGCCATGGGGAAATCAGATTTCCAAGTTAAAAGACCGAACGATGAGTGTGATCCTATCTCACTCAATTACACATCAGGTACCACCTCAAGTCCCAAGGGTGTTGTGTATACTCATAGAGGTGCTTATTTGAATTCTCTGGCTGCTATTATACTCAACGAATTGCCTCCTTCGCCTACTTTTCTATGGACTAGTCCCATGTTTCATTGCAATGGCTGGTGTTTATTATGGGGTGTAGCTGCAGCTGGTGGTACTAATGTATGTTTGAGGAATGTAACCGCCAAGGGTATATTCGATAACATTTCACAGCACAAGGTGACTAACATGGGAGGTGCACCTACAGTATTGAATATGATCATCAATGCCCCTGAGTCTGAGCAGAAGCCGCTTCCCGGGAAGGTATCTTTTATAACTGCTGCTGCACCGCCACCAGCTAAAGTGATTTACAAAATGGAAGAGTTAGGGTTTTATATTATCCATTCATATGGGTTAACAGAAACTTATGGACCTGGCACAATCTGTACATGGAAACCTGAATGGAACTCTTTGCCTAAAGATGAACAAGCGAAAATGAAAGCTCGACAAGGCGTGAAACATATAGCACTCGAGGAAATACAAATTAAAGATCCTGTAACCATGAAAACTTTGCCAGCTGATGGTGTAAGTATGGGTGAAGTTGTCTTCAGGGGAAACACAATAATGAATGGTTACTTCAAGAACCCTGAAGCAACCAAGGAAGCTTTTAAAGGAGGTTGGTTTTGGAGTGGTGACTTAGGTGTCCAACACCCTGATGGATACATAGAGCTGAAAGACCGATCAAAAGACATTATAATCTCAGGAGGAGAAAACATTAGCTCGATTGAAGTCGAATCTACACTGTTCACACATCCTTGTGTTCTTGAAGCAGCTGTAGTTGGGAGGCCTGATGAGTTTTGGGGTGAAACTGCTTGTGCATTTGTGAAACTTAAAGAAGGGTCTAAGACCAGTGCAGAAGAGCTTATAAGCTATTGCAGGGACCGGCTTCCGCATTACATGGCTCCAAGGAGTATTGTGTTTGATGATCTTCCTAAGACATCGACTGGAAAAGTTCAAAAAGTTGTTCTGAGAACCAAGGCTAAGGCTTTGGGAAGCTTATCAAAGAAAGGTAAAAGCAAATTATGAATTTTTAAAGCTTATTTTTTACTTTAAAATGTCGAATAAATTATTGTGTTGATGATCATATTTGTGTAATTATTGTGTGTATGCGAAACTGGAAAATTAAAAACTAAAATCAATTTGGATGGCAAGTGGATAATATATTATTATTATATAAGGAATCATAATTTGTAAATTATCGTTATTTTCTTGTATTTTATTGAAACTTGTTAGATTTCGATTTATTTATTTTAAGAAAACTATCTAAAAGGTTGTGTTCAACAAAATGTAACATGACATTGTCCCAGATATAAATTGACTTTGTTAGCTGTCTTCATGTGTTTTTCTTCTCTAAATCAATAAATGTTTTGTATCAGTTTATATTTTTTATAGTCATAAGATAACAAAATATGCAACAAATTAATAAACGCAACAAATTGAGTGATATACAATGCATGGTTGAAATTTGAAGGTGTAAAGATAACAAAAGATTGAAACTTGTAAGCTGTTCAAGAAAAAATATAATTTGTAATTATTCTTATATTTGCTCAATCAATACATATGCTTAAACCAACGTTGCTAAACCGGACCTCTACTCGGTTAAACCGGCTCACACCAAATATGTTAATCGATTGTGACAAGACCAAACAAACGGAAACCCGAAACTCTATAAAAGACCGACAAAAAGAGTATAGCTATTGTTCACTTACACTCTTTAGTCTTTAGCAAAAAAGTTAATATCTGAAATAGTAGTTTCAATATATTCTTCTTTTTATTAATAAATAAGAAAAGAACAAATATAAAGCGAAGAGTAATATTTACACCATTATAGAAATATTTTATTTTAGAGATTGTCATGGTTGACACTTGACAAGCTTGTATTTGGCTCTACTGTCAAAAGATGGTCAAAGTTTACAAAACTAAACTTATTCGATAAACCAATTATTAGTAACAATAATTTCGTGATAATTATTAATTAATCAATACAGGAAAATTAACAATCATGAAACAAATAGAATAACTTGCATTTGCAAGACTGAACAAATCCAGCTCATTATTATTAAATATTATCATTAAAATCAAATTAACTAATTTGAGATTCTCATATTAATAATTTCAGGAAAAAAACAAAGCTGTTAGAACAAAGTGCTGAAGGCGGTGCCTCATTTCTTTCAAAAGCCCAGAAATCTATAAGAACTGTCTCAAAAAAAATACAATTTTTAAGAGATAAAAAAAAACTCAAATCAAAATACATTCTTTGGTTGAAGCTATAGAGAATAATCTCTAATGATTGTTATGGTGATTGAGATGTCGTGAAAAAAATCAAAAATTAAAAAACATGATTTGATTTTGATTCGTCTTCTTCATTACATTTCACCACTTTATTTATACTGTCTCTGTCTCTCTAAAGAGAAAGACTTGTTTGTTTTGCCTCCATTGGAGCTTTATTTGAATCTCTCTA
>KE158636.1:0-14837 GCA_000411055.1 Leavenworthia alabamica | reverse complement strand
AAAATTATCCGTCAAAATTCGTCGGAAATTTTCTGACGATTTATGACGGATATTTTTTCGTAGGTTACTGTCAAATTCTGTCAGAAAAGCGTCAGTAATTTCTGACGGATTTTTTCCGTCAGAAATTTTTGTCAAAAAAGAGCTTGTTTTCTTGTAGTCTATATATATATATAGATAGATATTAATTAAAGTTGTAACTATATATTGTTGTTGTCTTCTTGGTGATTAGGAGGAAACTACATGATGAAGAGATCTATGTCGTTAACGAACGTGGAAGAGAATCATCACCAATCTGTTGATGAAGAGAATCTATCAGACGATGGGTCACATACGATGCTAGGAGAGAAGAAGAAGAGGCTACAAATAGAGCAAGTCAAGGCATTAGAAAAGAGTTTCGAGCTTGGGAATAAGCTTGAACCAGAGAGGAAGATACAACTAGCTAAAGCATTAGGGATGCAACCAAGACAGATTGCGATTTGGTTTCAAAACAGGAGAGCTAGGTGGAAGAGTAGACAGCTTGAAAGAGATTATGATTCACTCAAGATGCAGTTTGAGTCTCTTAAATCCGACAATGATTCTCTTCTTCTCCATAACAACAAACTTCTTGCTGAGGTATGTCATATAATAAGATCGATGTTTAAACCATGCAACTTTCAGTTCTATCTTCATTCGTATTGTTTTTTTTATTTGCAAGATTAATAATCATAGTAAAAATGATACATAATTTCCCATCAAGTTCAGAAGATAATAATACTATATTGTTGGGTTCCTTTATCATTTTTATGTGTTTAAATGATTCTATTATTTAATATTTATAAGATTTTTAAAAATAACTTATATGTGAATATATAAAAAATTAACACTTGAACTGTGTGTGATGGTTGAAGGTACTGGCTTTAAAGAAGAAAGAAGGTAAAGAGGCAACCATAATAAAAAGAGAAGGAGAAGCTTTATGGAACAGCACAGAGAATAATAGATCAGACATAAATCTGGAAATGGTTAGAGAAACCACTACGACACATGTGAACACTATTAGAGACCTTTTCCCTTCATCAACTACTGCACGTCATGATCATGAAATGGTTGAAGAAGTAAGCTTTTGTAACATGTTTAATGGCATTGATGAAACGACTTTGGCTGGTTACTGGGCATGGTCTACCACAACCAATTCAACTGATCATTGATGCATGCATGGTCCTATATATAGCTTGGAGATAAGATCACCACTAATTCCTATCTCTTATTTGAGTTTGACTCCTCTAAATTTAAACTTTGTTTTCTTTGTGAGATAAATTAATGTCGCTTGAAGCTAATAAATAAGTAAATCTTTAATTTTATGTCCATTTTTAAAAGGTGAGAAAGATTCAAATGCATGTGACTTACAGCTCTGTGTTTTGACGTAACATGCTCCATGACTTATATGCTATGATTATTTAAATATAGTTAAATAGTATTATATATATTCTTTCCAAGTTGTTATTTTTTTCCACAGTGAATTACAATATATATATATATTTTAGACAACTCGAGTTTTGAAGGGAATAATAACTCAATGAATGGAACATTACCCATCGAATTAACACAAATAATTAGACTAGTCAATATCATTGGACTAGTAAACATACAACTCATGATATTATATTACAATATAATGCAAACAAATTAATATATTATCTGTAGGGAGAATTATTTACTCCTCTCTCACTTGTAAAGCTAAACTCCATAGCCAATTACTGTGTTTATGTTTTCTTGGCTCCTTTGAATCCGAGATCCTGCAAGATCGATTGAATTATGGATACAGACTTCTTTTTTTTCTCATCTTTTTTTTTCTTATTTTCCACCCTCTTTACCATTTTTAGTTTCTTTTTGTAAGGCGCTATATCCGTATGCTCTTTAGATTTCTTCAACGTTACCATTTCAGATTTCAAATCTTGAATGTCATTTTTATTGGTCTCCAGTGCTTCATTGAGTTTTGTCACACGGTGAGCTTCATAGGCGTGGAGAAAAGCTATAAGAGTCACAACTAAAATCAAGAATGAGATCTTTGCCATGGCTCGAATTTCCCTTAACAAATAATTTGTTAAAGGAAAAGAGATGAAAAGAGATGTTTGTTTTTGTTTTTTTTGGGTATCTTATATATATAGCATTCATTATCCAAGACTAATAATAGTATGTAACCTTATATTGACTTGGTTCCTCAACTTTCTATAGTAATCCATAAATTTCGATAAAATACTTGTCAAAGTCATCTAATTCTAGAACATCAACGTATCAAATTTTAGATTCTATTTTTATTTTACCACAAAAAGTTTTAGTTCCCTAATATATATACAAGGCAAGAAGTTTGACATAGTTTGAAACAAGACAATGGCAAATAAATCTTCTGTAGTGTCTGGCCTTATTGTAGCTATCTTCATCATACTGGGATGCATTATCAATGAGGCTGTAGCAAGAGACGTGAAACTTGTGAAGCTTAGCGATGTAAAACCCGATACTTTGAAAACGTTAAAACAAGAAGAAAAAGTTGAACTTATAAAAGGCGAAGAAAGAAACATTCTTATTAAAGAGATTGAGAAAGCAAAGAAGATGCTTGTAGATTTGAAAACAATGAAGAAACAATCAAATGGTGATTTGAAAGGTGAAATAAACTCATTGGTGAAATCAGAATCATTACTTAATGAAATTTCAGAGTCTATCAAGAATGGAACTTATAACCCTAACAAAGCTAATATATTTGTTGAGAAAGAATCATTTTTCTACAGAGCATGGAAGGAGAATGCATATAATGCAGTGGTGCCGGAGAAGGAGAAAGAGTTTATGTTAACCATCAAACGTATTGTCAAGTTGTTGAAGAAAACTTAAAACACATGAAAAATTCAACATATTCTGTAAAATTTTAATTATTTTTAAAATAAATGATATTCAAAATATGTATATATGTATAAATCAATGGTTTGTTGTGTAAGAAATGTTTGTAATTAGTATATACCTTTGTTTTTTAGCATATCCAAGTTGTATTTGGTTACAAATGCTAAAATAAATGTTTGCCGTTTTTAGATAAATTTTTTTGGCTGTTTTCATTAATAACATACAGAGGCAATTCTACAAAACAATCCACGAGCAATAAGAAACAGAGAACAGATGTGGTGCTCTGTTCTTCACAGTTGAAGTAATCTCAGTCTAGTCTTTGTTTATAATTGATTATATATTTTCCATTGGTGTTCATATTTGCCAAAAATAAATGAATACAAATGGAACACAATCAAATTAGAGTTACAAAGTATACTAGACATAAATTGTCATGTTAATAGTTTATTAATTTCCATATCGACCCAATGAATATTTAGTTTAGTTAGAGGCCTTAGATAGATACAAGAAAAAAACAATATAGTTAGCATGCTTTTCCGACCCGGCAATCCAATGCGCCGGCATATTTGGTTAGTTTAGAAACAGCGAGACCGTGTTTTGGCTTAATCATTTGTTGTCTAGAATGAGAACACTTGAAATGGGGATTTCCAGATTGTCTGAAATATGCATTGTTCATGAAATGATCTTTCTCCGATCTCCAATTCCAGTTTTTCCATTCGCTTTCTGGAGCATAATCCCTCTTTGTCACCTTCATTTTTACACATATATATATATTTTTCTGTCAGAATAACTTATCAAGTCTTTGAACTCTATATAGAGATGTTTTGTACCTCTCTGTAATGTTGTTTGTGAGGAGGAGCGATGAAACGGTTTCCATGGCTGAGAATGGTAGGACCTTGGCTACCACCTATTGCGTAAAGTTCCCAATGAGTGTAGTCATTGTTCACAACATGGACGAAACCCCATCGGATCCTTGGCATCCTCTGCACAAGTCCTTTACCAAAATGATTGTAAGCTACTGTCACTTGCATCTTCTTGTCAGCGTGGTTGTTGTCTTGTGCACCCAGCAACATCACCTTAACACAATATCCAAAATAACCATATGATGATCCAATAAATTCAGATATATAATAATATATGGATTTGAATACTCACATCGTTGTGGTGGGTGAAGTGAGAGTTAGAGATGGTGATTGCGGTGGAGCCCATAATAGCATCGATGAGACCATCTTCACATTTAGACATAGAAATGTGGTCAAGCCAAATGTTTGATGCACCAAAGATAGAGAGCCCATCTCCATCAGCCCTTCCTCTGTACCCAAAGTGGTCTACTGCATTTCTTATCAGACCACCACTGCTAGAGGTGATGTGATGGATATGAAGTCCATGGATGATGATATTGTGAACGAACTGCATTGTGATACCGGCACCATATGCGACATGCACATTAGAGCCACGAGCATCGATTGTCTTGTGACTGTTAATCATCAGCTCTTGCTTCAATCTAATGCTCATATCGTGTTTAAATATGATCCATAGCGGTTCCTTTTGTATAACAGCGTGACGTAGTGTTCCAGGTCTAGGGTTTACAACATCATCGTCTTTGTTGCTCGTGACCACGTAGATGCGGCCAAGTTTGCCTCCTGTGGTTCGGTAACCGAACCCACGGACACAGTGAACTAGCTTCTTGCGACGGCTTGCCCAATCGGCTTGGCAACGCCAGCATTTATCGATAGGGTTGCTTGCAGTACAAGGTCCCCTTAGTTTGCTCCATTTTCCTTTAACTCTGCGTTTACCGCTTAGGCTCCGCCTTGTGCTGTTTGTCGGACTAGAAACCATCTCAATGTCGTTCTCTTCTTCTTCCTCCTCAGTCTCCTCAATATCAGTTGAGTTGCTGAAGATTACACCAAATAGAAACAGATCATAAATCTTTAGCAACATATTTATCATCAAAATTGTTAACACTTGTGATATGTTAAAAAAAAGATGACAATCAAATCTTAGTAGAAGTAGACAAAATAAAAAAAAGGCTTACTCGTAATGACGTTCGTGGAAGTGGTCAACGATCTCATAAGGATCTGAATGATAAGCCATAAGGGTATAATTACGAGATTCATTTGCCTTTTTTACCCAATACTCATCGGTCTCGGCAACATTGGCTCGTATGGTCGGAATCAAACTAGCGATACAAATCACGCACACTAGTCTGAAAAGCCTAGCCGTCTCCATTATATTTGATTATATTACCCCTTCTTTTCACAGAATATATTAAATTTTCTTAGTGGGTAATTAATCTTTTTATATATGTGGAGAACAGCTAAGCTTTAAGCATAGCTTTATGTCGTTTTTTCTGTTTAACCTAAAGCCTGTTTTTGGTATCGAATTACGAAGTTTGAGAAACGTTATGGTTTTGTTCTTTAAATAATAAAAAAGCTTCATCATGGAACTTAACTTCTATTTTTAGAAAGTTGTCCGTTATGTATGGAATGCCACCACCATTATATTACTTGTGGACAGTTTTCCTTGTTTCTCTTTTTGGCTATGTTTGGATATTCATTCCTATCAAGGTGACATTAAACGACACCGCTTGATGGCCACGTTCAAAAAATCAAAAGACGATTATTAATAATTCATTGGTTAATAAATAAAATCGACGGCTGTGAATGAGGAACAAAATTGACGCAGGGATTTTTAATCCAACGGCTGATAAAATTTTGGTTGATAAAAAACAGGATAATTCGGAAAAAGAAATTAGGGTTTAGCTGAATAAACGCAGCGCATCTCTTCTAACTTGGTGATTCTCAGAGAAGCAACCCACTCCTCGAACTTTCTCTTTCATTTTTATCACAGAGAAGCAACAATGGTGAAAGGTCCTGGTCTCTACACCGATATCGGCAAAAAAGTCAAAGGTCATAATATATCTCGTCCATTTCGTTTGAATCTGATGATTGCTAATTAGGGTTATGATCTGGATTTCCTAGTTTTTTTTAATCTTAGATTTATCTGGATGGATTCATGCGTAGATTTTGTGTATTAGAATTCGATTTCGATATTTGTTCATGTTGATCTGGAAATGTCAATTTGAATGCTGAGCATCTAAGTTTCTTATGAAAATGTAATGGTTGTTTGGGGTCTAAATGGTGGTGGCTGTTGATTTGGCAGATCTATTGAACAAAGACCACAACAACGACCATAAATTCACTATCACCACTTACTCTCCCGTCGGTCTTGTAAGTTTCAGTCTTCTCTTTTTTATGATTTGTGTTAATTGAACACACTCTTCGTTACTATATTTCTTTTAGTTTTAGCTTACCTTCTGAGATTATAAGGCTATAAGCTTTGTGATGTTGACCATTGTTACTTATAAGCTGCTTCTTTTTCCTGTTCCTTGTTATAATTTTAGGCCATCACTTCCACTGGAACTAAGAAGGGTGACACCTTGTTGGGAGATCTTGCTTTCCAGTTGAAGCAAAAGAACATTACTACTGATTTGAAAGTTTGCACTGATTCTACTGTAAGAGTATCTTTGTACTCAATAATTTTCTATCCTAGCTTGTATTTGAGTATTTTTTGCTCTTTGATTGTTGGGTTACTCACCTTACCTTACCCCTTTCGCTTGTATTGGTTTCAGGTTCTGATCACTGCTACAGTTGATGAGGCTGCACCTGGACTGAAGTCAATCTTCAGCTTCAAGGCCCCAGACCAGAATTCCGGCAAGGTATATAATACCTATACAAACATCTTTCTTTGTTGTTATAGTTTGATATTTTGGGATAATCTGAATTTTCTAACTTGATGTTTTTGTGTTGTTTTCTCTTATAAACAGATTGAACTCCAGTACTTGCATGACTACGCTGGTATCAGCACAAGCATGGGATTGACTCAGAACCCAACTGTCAACTTCTCAGGTGTGATTGGCACCAATGTCTTGGCTGTAGGTACTGATGTTTCCTTCGACACCAAATCTGGCAATTTCACCAAGATCAATGCTGGGTTAAGCTTCACCAAGGACGATTTAATTACCTCCCTTACCCTGTAAGCGACTCATGTGAATTTGGAGAAAACATGGTTATGTATTATTCAATCTTTGTACTAATATCTTTTGATTTGTTTGGTAGGAACGAGAAGGGGGACTTGTTGAATGCTTCATACTACCACATTGTGAACCCGCTATTCAACACCGCAGTTGGAGCAGAAGTGAGCTACAAGCTCTCTAGCAAGGACAACACAATAACGGCAGGAATTCAGCATTATCTTGACCCCTTGACGTCAGTGAAAGGACGTGTCAACAGTTTGGGCATAGCCAGTGCTCTGATTCAACACCAGTGGAAACCCAAGTCATTCATCACCATCTCAGGTGAAGTTGACACCAAGGCCATTGACAAGAGTGCTAAGGTTGGATTGGCTCTCGCACTCAAGCCCTGAAACTCATGAGGCAGAAGCTTTTAACTAGTTTTTTTTGGGGTTCGTGGTTGCTACTGATCTTTCCCATTTTCTTATCGGATTTGTAGAGAATAAAAAAGGATCATCTTGGTGATGATGAAAACCAACCCTAAGATTCCTTTGTGTTTCTTTTTGTATTTTATTTGCCATGGTCCCTGTGTTTTCGATTTTTGTCCTAACACGTACATTGGTAATCTATGGAGTTTTGGTTCAGTTTTTTACTTATAAGAGACGAACGTTGGATATTCATCGGGCGTTATGTATATATAAGTTGGATTAAGACGGCCTTTTTGTAGGCCCACGTATTGTCTGGACCTTGCGTGATGTAGTCTAGGGCCTTTAGGCTAACCGAGCTCTAGTGTGTCACTGTCAGCAATTAAAGTTGTACAAAAGGCGCCTTAAAATGTCCATACAGTCAATAATTTTGACTTTTTCGCAAATTGATGTTATACTAGGAGCGTGGAGGATTGGCCATCACGTTTTATACAACTAATCATAAAAGTAAAAGAATCTGCTCCGTTGGCCAAAAAATTAGTTCATGTATGTTCTTAATTCCACCATTTATTTAATTATATGTCACGCATTACAAAAATAAATAAATTTACATTTTCAATTTTTACATGCAAACGGAATCAGAAAAATAAATACAAACTCACAAAGACACACATAGACAAAAATACAAATTAAAACAACAGTGAACACAGGTAAATAAAAGTGGGAGAAGAGGAAGAGACTTAAGCATGGGTCTGGTGGGCCTGCAACAAACCATTTCGAATCTGCGTTGCCACGTCAGCAACAGCACCAGGACCGTGAGGGATGAACACGGAGGAGGATTTGGAGTGTGCTCCGATGTCTCTCATAGTATCAAAGTACTGAGTCATCATGACCATGTCCAACACATCCTTAGCCGAAGTCCCTGGCACGTTTCCGGCAAAACCGAGAACACTGTCTCTCAGACCATCCACGATGGCTTGTCTCTGACGAGCAATTCCGAGACCAGACAGGTACTTTGATTCAGCTTCACCTTCAGCTCTCTTTATCTGAATGATTTTCTCTGCCTCTGCTTTTTCGTTAGCGGCCACTCTCATCCTCGCCGCTGTAACAATTAATTAATTTGAACTCATCAACGATCCAAGTATTTGTTAAATAATATATGGGGACATTACCTGCGTTGATTTCGTTCATAGCACGTTTAACTTGTTGATCAGGCTCGATGTCGATGATAAGTGTTTGAAGGATCTCATAACCATAAGCAGTCATGGCTTTGTCTAACTCTTCTTCAACGGATTTGGCGATTTCATTCTTCTGCTCAAAGACATCGTCTAGGTTCAGCTTTGGAACACATGCTCTGATCACTGCAAAACAATACCAAAAGAAATCAAAACTTTATTCCCTTTGACTAGTAAGTAAGACTCTGTATTTGGAGGGGAGATACCATCAAAGACGTAGGCTTTGATTTGAGTGGTTGGATTGCTAAGTCTGTAAAAAGCATCACTTGCTTTGTCAACTAAGACTCTGTATTGTATGGATGCAACAACTGTCACAAACACATTGTCCTGTTTCACAAGAATCAATATAAAAATCAATTCATTATAAAATGAAAAAGAAGAAGAAGAAGATTTGTATTACCTTTGTTTTGGTTTCGCATTGGACATCGAGTTGCTGGAGACGGAGAGTGAGTTTACCGGCGACATAATCACCGATGACCCAAGGAACAAACTGGAGACCAGGGTTAAGTACCTTTTCAAATTTGCCAAATCTCTCTTTAATGGCCACATCTGATTGCTTCACAAGCACGCAACAGAAAATATTACCCATTAAAATTTATCTGAAGTCTTAAAAAGATGTCTCTCTGTAATTAAGTTTGTGGAAGAGATGAAAGTCAGAGGAGAGTTATATAGAAGAATATATCATCATCATCATGTTAGGATGTCATCTAATAGTATTCCTCTGAAATTTTCGTATTTATTATTCAATTGAATTATTTTCTTTGAAAAGTCAAATGGTATAATCTTGGATCAAGTTCTGATAGATACTTTCTCTTCTTTTTTGAGTTATTATGACTAAAACTTTGTTTATTATTATTATGGCCCAAACTTCATTAAACGGATATACCAAAAGGCAAAAGTATATATTTATAGTATATTACAACTTTTCCCTAGCTATTTTCCCATCAAATTATTAAATAATTATAAGTGATCACTAATTATATGCCTATAATTTTGTTTGTCTTTTTTGCTTCCTTATGTGTTTGATAAGATTTGTGAAAAAATGAGGAAATTTGGAACGGTCCATATTATTCTTTGAATGTTGAATGTAGTATTACGTATTTAAATAATGGTATTAATAAACAAATGATGCAAGTTTCAGAAAACAATTCAAAGTAAACGAGTTATAGCAAAAGTAAACCATATATTTGAATAAAGCCCTTCATCCTTGCGACTCAATGGATAGAACTTTGTGTTTGAATAAAATAATTTCACGTAAGCATAATGTCATTGTGCCATAGTATTATTCTATATTTTAATTATTCAGTTATCCATCTGAAGCAACAAGTGGATAAGTCCAATATTCAAATGAAGAAAATTTTCAAATGAGGAAAATATATTCAAACCTTAAATGCGATATTTTCTATACGCTGAAGATTATTAGGTCGCGTGCTGGTGAAGCCATTGTGAAGTGTGCAGAAAACATATATGTACGAAAATGACAATCTTACCCCTAATAGATGAACACAAGACAATATTACAGAATCTAACTTTGGATTTTCTTACTGAACAAACCTTACGCTCAGATAAACTCAGATAAAAATATCGGTTTTACATCGGTAAAGAAGATGATTCCTATAGTCAAAGAAACGAGAAGATAACTTTAGTTTTTATATATCTAACTAGTTGCACCTTTAGGCACAGGAGATCGAATCTGATGACGATAAGGTGACGAACTAGCTTGACCATGAGGACTAGATAAAGTCTTATACACAGGTTGCCTATTTCTTGAACCAGACCCTGCTTTCAAACGTTCAGCTTGCATATTCTGGAAGGAGAAAGAAGAGTTAGCCATGTCCTTGAGATATGGGAGAGGCTTGAGGATTTCCACCACTTCACTCATTCTGGGTCTTGTTTTTGAGTCACGGCTAAGGCATTGTGCAGCAAGCTGAGTCACTTTTTGAGCTCCTTTGATGGAGAAATGACCCTCAAGCCTTGGATCAACTAAACGGTAGATTCTTCTTTTGTCTAGGAGATAAGGTCTTGCCCATTCCACTAGGTTGTGTTCACCATGTGGTCGGTTTTTGTCAATAGATCTTCTACCAGTCAGCAATTCAAGTAGAACCACACCAAAACTGTAAACATCACTTTTTGATGTCAAGTGACCTAAGGAGTTAAAAAAACAGAAAGAAAATTGATGAGAGTTTCATTTCATCATAGTTAGTATTTGTTTTCCAATAACAGAGTAAACTTACCGGTCATTACATACTCGGGAGCAGCGTATCCATAAGTACCCATGACTCGAGTAGAGACATGGGTTTTGCCATCATCAGGGGCATCTTTGGCAAGCCCAAAATCTGATAATTTAGCATTATATTCCTGAAATTAGGAAATAGTAAACAGTTAAAGAAGCAAAGAAAAAAGCTTGTAATATATATATATAGATAGTGTTGATATAAAGGAATGAAAACAAACTGCATCTAGTAAAATGTTGGAAGTTTTGAAATCCCGATAAATAACAGGCGTTAGAGCTTCCTCATGGAGGAAATTGAGACCCTTTGCAGCACCTAATGCAATCTTCATACGAATTGACCATGGAAGAGGCAATGATCCTTCCACAAAGAAATAGATTTAACATTAATTATAACTAGACAAATCATACAAAAGCATTTAACATTCCTCCCTAAAAAATCTTATAACTATGGATGTAATAGTTAAGCAATATAAAACATATAAGATGATACAAGAAAGGTACCAAATTTAAGTAAATAGAGTAGAAAATTACCAACTTTTTTTTTCAATATAGAGCAGAAAGATTCCAAGCTTTAACTATATAGATTCTAAGAAGATTGTAGTTGTTTACTACTTACTTCTGAAAAGGTGATTCTCCAAACTTCCTCGAGGCATAAACTCATATACCAACAGCCTTTGATCATCTTCGATACAATAACCGACCAGTTTAACAAGATTGGGATGAAGAAGATTACCCAGATAATTAATCTCAGCCTGTAGGAAATTTAGTTAAGTTTCAAGTTTCAAGAATGGAAAAGAATATGAAAGGATCTTACAAGCCACTCTTTATGACCCTGAAGTCCATGAGGATTTAAGATTTTGACAGCTACAGAAAGACCATCACCAGGCTTAACAGGAGCAGTTCCTTTCTCATCGACCCATCCTTTAAAGACACAACCAAAGCCACCTTCTCCTAGAAGACTTTCCGGTTTGAAACATCTGGTAGCTAACTTGAGATCATTGAAAGTAAACTTCTTTAAGTGAGAATATATCTTCAATTCTTCACTTATCATAGGAGTCGACAATGAGCTTGCTGCATTGCTAGTTGTTGTTGTCGATGAAACTAGACAAACTGGTTGTTCATTTTTATTCACATTTGCCGTCTTTATTCCCCCTATTAAACAAAAAACAAAATTCAAATTCAAAACAAAACGAGAAGGACTAGTTTTGCAAATTGAAAAAGAGCAAATTTCTGTGACAAAAGTCAGGTTTTTTTCTGAAATTAAAGGGTGAAAAGACAGAGAAGAAGACATACGAGTGGGAGAAGTATCAACATCTGAAGATGAAGTTACACAACAAACCATTAACCTAAATTTAACCCAACACCCATTCTTCTTCTTCTTTTCACTCTCCATAACTTTCACAGAATCTAAACCCATCTCCCCAAGACAAGCAACAAACCTCTATCAGACCACGAAGGAAACCAAACAAAAACATAAACACAAGCGAGTGATGAGAGAAGTAAGATTCAGTCTAGAACTTTATAGTGAAAAAGGGAATGAATGTAGTGGTGGAGGAGAAACGAGAAGAGGCATGTCTTTTGTTTGCTCGCTCTCTCAACAGTTACATAACGCATATTTCGTATTTTAATACTTTATTTATTTATGTTATATTCCTATTTTACCCTTAACTATCGAGCTCCTTTGTTGTTTGTTCTCTCTTCTTTTTCCGATAGACATTATTTAATTTTTATGTGCCTCCAATTAGGCCTGGACAGTTGGATACTCAGTTCGGGTTTAGGTAATATCCGATCGGGTTTGAGTTTTTCGGTAAAAAATTTTATACCCATATAAATATTTATAGAATTTTGGATCGGGTTCGGATTCAGATTTGGTTTTCTTTTCTCTGGTTCGGTTCGGATTAGATTCGGTTTTTAACAATTAATACATATAAAAATCTGAAAATAAAAATTACTACATATAAATATGTAAAAATATCATAGTACAATACGATTCGGATAATATCATGTTTACTCGATCAATATTTATTAAATTTTACTTAAAATACTAAAAATACTTAAAATTTTTTTTATTAAATTTCATATATATAACAATAATTTTGAAAATTCAGTTATTTTGAGTATTTTAGTTATTATAAGCTTAAACTAATTGATATTTTTTGAGTTTATAATTATAGTGTAGCTAATTATTTTTATATAATCTTAACAAAATTAATATATATTAGTATATAATTGTATTTCGGATACATATCAGATACTTATAAATTTCAGGTTCGGTTTGGATTCGGATTCGGATTCGGATTTTTGGGCATAAAAAATTTACTACCCATTCAGATATTTTATAGTTTCAGGTTTAGATTCGGTTTGGTATTTTAGATTCGGATTTTTTACCCAGCCAAATGCCTCCTAATCAAATTGCTTTTCTTCTTTTTCGATATTAGTGAAGCTAGCTTAAACATTATAATATAATTACATTATGGTAAATTAAAAGAAAAGTCTTTTTGGTTGCGATAAAGGTTTCACATTTAAAACCTGAAAATGATAAAATCATCAGATTCTTTGTGGTTCGGTGATTGGCCAAAGTTATCATCAATTTATACAAATTTTAATTAAGAAATATTGAATATTTCATTTGCAACAGCTATATAGGAAAACATATATTATCAAGTAACCGGAGAGAAATCAAAAGGACGAACCATTTGGTCCATGTGATCGACTTCTTCCACGGCGTTTTCGCAGATGAGACTTTCTTCAAGGTTACAATATCCAACTATGTGATTCCTTTACCAATTCCAAATATATATATATATACAAGATTTTAAAACTAATATTTGGACTGATAAATTGTTGGATTTAAATTTAAATACAAAAATATGACACTATAGGTCTGAAAAACACAAAGATCCACTAGATTATTGTTATTGTCAGCGAACTTCTGCGGAAAAATATATTCATAATATTTAATTTTCAAAATTTCACAGTCAAATATATTCGTAAAATTAATTTTAAAATTATATAATATTTAGTATTGATTATATGCATTTTAGTAAATTTATATAAAGTAATTTGTAATTGTAAATGTTAATAGTTTTTTTAAAATTTTTTTGGGTTTTCTCCCTTAAAAAATAGAGTTAATATCTTGTGTACAGATGATAACATATTAGATATTAAATGGATAAGAATAGACACTACACAACAAGATTTTAATCTATTATTAATAAATATTAGTAGTTCTAATGAATATTATTTATAACTTGACAGAAATAATAATTCACTGCAACCCAACAACATTTTAATCTAATATAGTTCAATGTCCAAAACTCAAAACCCAATCAAGTTTGTAAAACTTTAAAAGTTGACAAAAAAAGTAAATTAAGAAGAAAAGGATAGTAGAAGAAAATTAAGTTTCAATAAGAGCAATGCTATTTCTTTTCAAATCAGCTCAAATTCAATTTAAACACGATGTTTCATGTCAATAATATTAACTTAACCTAAAATCATTAGTAAAAACCACTAATATTAATTTTTTAAACAATAATGTACCATCATGTCCATTTAATAAATCAATGTAAAAATAAATATTCAAAAACTATTAAATAAAAATAAATATATTTTATTCATAAATATAACAATTTAAACACATTAAATAATTTTACTACAACATCAAAATATAAGTATATCAATATTATAATAAAAAAAAACTATCTCAATTGAAGCGTTATTCTTGAAA
The DNA here is from genome assembly GCA_000411055.1 of Leavenworthia alabamica. Classification (NCBI taxonomy): domain Eukaryota; kingdom Viridiplantae; phylum Streptophyta; class Magnoliopsida; order Brassicales; family Brassicaceae; genus Leavenworthia; species Leavenworthia alabamica. The sequence goes on along the minus strand of KE158636.1, from coordinate 337 downwards.
ATTGGTGAAAATCTCATTTTTCAAATTTAAGTTTTACTTCAAAAAAAAATAGAGAGTGAAAAAAAATAGAAATTATGCTATATATCACTCTGTCTATGGTGATAATATTAAATTCTCACCGATAAAACATGTAACATCCGTGAAACGAGCATGACGTCGGGGAACCTTGGGAAGGTGTTCCGGGAACTCCGGGAGATGCTCGGGATGTGACGAGATGGATCCGTGGCTGGCTTGGAAGTCACCCGGTCGGGTGAGTCATGGTGGACTGGCCGGGTGATGTTTGGATGGACCGGCCGGGTGGTGTATAGACTGGCCGGGTGGTTTAGTCATGGATCGA
>ASXC01015379.1:0-36036 GCA_000411055.1 Leavenworthia alabamica | reverse complement strand
TTTGTCTTAAATCAATTTTAATGGTATTTATGAAAATTAAACTTAATTTGGTGATGTTTAAGAGAATTGACTTTTTTTTTAATATGAAAATGAATTTTTCATCTCTTTATATATTTTATATATATTAATAAAAGATTATCGAATTTTGATTAAGGCTTGTTTGTTGAAATAAAAGTTTTATTTTTTCATGTAAATTTCTTATGGTTTTTTCTTTAAAAGTTGTATTTTGAAAGGCTAATAGATGTGTTTTTAATATAAAAAATAATAAATTTGTTTTATATCATGAATAATTAAAAATATATAGTTTCCAGATGTTTAAAATATATATGATGTGAAAGTAACACTAACACATATATAATATAAAGTTTTATAAATAATAAAACATAGAATCGAAGATATTATATGAAAGTATTAGTAGTGTATAAAAGAAAAAGAAATATAGAAAATCGAGAAATTCGATAACCAAATAAGAAGCAAAGGGTGATTGAATCGGATTGTGAATGGACACATTAAAGCTTACTAAAATTGAAAAATAAAAAAAGAGTAATCTTAATTTTGAAATAAAGTGAAAGTATAGTAACGATAGATGAACATTGAAACAGAGAAAGCCAAGACCTTTTGCTTTAACTTCTCTTTTTTTTTTATCACTTTGATCATCTTTAAAAGTTCTTATTACAATCTTCTTCATTACTACTTCTCAATATTAAACTAATCTATATTACACGCACGGTCGCACGTATACATATGTCTTTTTCAGTACATGTTAAGTTTTGTTTTTTTTGGTTTAAAAACTTTTACTTTTGAGTTTAAATATTGTTTTCCGATTGTTCCGCATAGGCCTGGGCAAAATAACCAATCCGAAATACCCGATCCACAAAACTGTATCTGAATTCGAATCTGAATCCGGAAAATTATTTCATTGGGTGCTAAATTCCTAAATCCGAAAATCCGTACCCGAATACAAACCCGTCGGTTAAAATCCGAAATCTAATTATATATATATATATATATAATTAAATTATTTTAAAATTTTTAGTTATATTTGTAAAATTTTAGTTAATATTTTTTAAATTTAACAATTTTTTTCCTTTTTTCAACATTTCTTCACCCAAAACCGATTCGTATCCGACAAAATTATTCCATTGGGTATTAAACTCTTAAACCCGATATATCTAAACTCGAATGGGTTTTACCTGAACCAATCAGTTCATATGACTTCCTAAAGAAAAATAAAAACCCAACGGTCATATTCTAATGGACGTCATTACCTCGACCGTAACATGTGCCAAAGCACTAATACTCATGTTTTAGAGTAACAAATCAATAAAATGGAGACAAGAACAAAACATCAACAATTATAACAACGCGTTTACTATAATATATTCTATTATCTGCACACACAAAAAAAACTTATTTCCCTTCAGATTAAAACAATCTATAAAATATAAACCACTGAGTCAGTGACTATATTCATTTCAAGTATCAAACCTTTGTTTCTCTCCATCTCTGTTCTTAACAAAGACAAGAATTATGGTGAGTGTCTTCCTTCTCTATAACCTCTTTAACTCCTTTCTCCTTTGTTTGGTCCCCAAGAAGCTTAGAGTTCTCTTCCCTCCTTCTTGGTACATCAACGACAAGAATCCACCACCTTCTGAGTCCCAAACTGAATCTCCAGCGAGAACAGATCCGGTGGATCTAAAAAGAGTGTTTCAGATTTTTGACAAGAACGGAGATGGAAGTATCACAAAGGAAGAGCTAAATGATTCTCTAGAGAATCTAGGAATCTTTATGCCAGACAAAGATCTGATCCAAATGATCGAGAAGATTGATGTAAATGGAGATGGGTGTGTAGATATAAACGAGTTTGAGTCTCTTTATGGTTCTATTGTAGAGGAAAAGGAAGAAGAGGACATGAGAGATGCTTTTAATGTGTTTGATCAAGATGGTGATGGGTTTATCACTGTTGAGGAGTTGAAGTCTGTGATGGCTTCCTTGGGACTCAAACAAGGTAAAAATCTAAAGTGTTGTAAAGAGATGATTATGCATGTTGATGAAGATGGAGATGGTAAAGTCAATTATAAAGAGTTTCTTCAGATGATGAAAACTAGTGGTTTTAGCCAAAGATCATCATGATGTTAAATTTTTTTTTTGGTTCTGAGCTTTGATCTAGTACTTGGCTGATCTATTTTCTATGTAAATAAATTAATAAAAAATAATTAAATAAACGAGTATTACCATGTCACACACTTACTAATGAAGGAGGAAGAGACCATAAGACTATAACTGCTTCTGTTGATGATCTCTCTGTTCAAGATTCCTCACATTGTCAACTATGTGTTGGATTCTCTTAGAAAGGCTTTCATTGTGCTGTTCTATCTGTTCAAAGAGCATCTCTAGATGCCTTTTATACGTAGCCGCTCTCTTTTTCTCTGCTGCTAGCTGCTGCATCAGTTCCTGGATTTTGTCATGTTCATTCTGCAAATGAGGAGAACAAACTTTTAAGATAACCAAACCAGCACATGAATATGCCATATAGAAACTACTCATGAACAAGTACTAACAAGATTTATGATCAATGAAGAATATAGGATAACAACTAACCGGGTATTGATCGTAAATGCAACCCTTTCCAACTCTACCAGGCATCAATGGATGATTATGATCCTTGACAAACTTTGTTATAACCCATTTACCAGAATTTTCTTTTCTAATCAAGATCATTGCTCTACAACCAACCCTTGTTTCAACTCTTTGTCTAATAACCTTGTCTCTTTTACTAGGCAACCTGTAACCTTCCTTGTTACAAACAAGTTGTCTACCTATAGGAGAACCATCATGTCTTGATCGTGAAAGTTTACTAACACGAATGATGAATCCTACTTTTGTAGCATAAGTATTATAAAACCCATGAGCAGCTGTTTCAGATTCAAACTCCTGTCCAACATAAGGTTCATTGGCTTGAACCTCTGCTATATCTGTAATTGGAAGACGTATAGAATCTGGATCCACTTTCTCATCTTGTTCTTGACCTGAGTTTTCACCTATTTCATTATGGTTATTATCATCATCTTGCTCAATCATTGCTTGACCAGAGCTTTCACCTACTTCGTTATTGTTGTTAGCTGTGGTACCCTCTAGCTCTACTGGTATCCCCATCATCATTCCAGAAGCTACACCATTATCAATACTGAAATCCACTGTACAAGAGATTTCATCAACCAAAATAAGCTACAAGTACAAAAGCTTCATCGAATTATTCATTATCCAATTCAAGCTACGAGAACAAGGTTCAAATTACAAAAGCTTTCAAAATTTGAGGATGAATCAATTCACGATTCACCTTTTCATAGATTTTAGCATCACTCGTGGCAAAAACACAACAATGGAGTCTTATGTAAATCATTAAATCGAGCTTTCCAAAAGTATCGAAATAGAGATTTTCAAATCCGAAGAACTGGTGAAGGAATAAACAATCTTACTGTAAAAATATTTCCGGCGAACGCGACGATCGATTTAGGTCGAAGAAAGAGAAGGTGTCGGTACAGGGTATGGAATACAGGGACGCAGTAATCTATGACGTGTCGATAGATGATTGGATCAATAGAGTAACAAAGTCAACTCACCGTTCATCAACGATTTGGGTTTATTCGTCCGGTGCGCTTCGCCTCGTATGATAATTCCTCGTTTTTTTTTCAGTCTACGTTTTAGTTTTTTTTTCCTTTTAGATTTTTAAAAGCGTAATTCTCCCTGACCGACCCAAACATTAAACCGATGTGTCCACTACTTTTTATAAAATGTACATTCGACCCCTTTATTATCTTTACTTACACAATCACCCTTATACTTACAATATATTTCGATTTAGTAGTTACATAAGATAATAATATAATATAAAAAATATATAAAAATAATAATATAATATCCATGCACAGTGATGAATAATAATTAATCAGCGACCTACAAAAATTGTAACAAATCACACATTAATGCATTTCGTTTTTAGTTGATTTGAATAAGAAAATATCCATGAATGATATATATATTATCGAAAAACGAATATATCGTAAAAACAAATTAATCAGAACCAAAAAAAGATTAATATCAATCTAATCTCACGAGATCATAAAGATACAATAAAATATTATGATATCTAAATTTGTGATCAAATTTTATTTGGACAAAAAATCTATAAAAATCATTAATTATTATTAATTAAAAGTCTAGTGGATATTGACTAAACATGTGATCCTTAAACCTTTATATAAACTCTTCATATTATCCATACTCTAATAATCTCTCTATCTCATTTTTCAATCTTAACCGTCCGATCAACACACTCCTGAGTCCCGACCACAAATGGTTACATCCAATGGTGAGAAAAGCTTGATCGTTAGCTTCGGGGAGATGCTCATCGACTTCGTTCCCACAATCTCCGGCGTATCCCTTGCCGACGCTCCTGGCTTCATTAAAGCCCCCGGTGGCGCACCTGCCAACGTTGCTATCGCCATCTCCCGCCTTGGTGGTCGTTCTGCTTTCGTCGGAAAACTAGGTGACGACGAGTTTGGTCACATGCTCGCCGGAATCTTGAAACAGAACGGCGTCTCTGCCGAAGGAATCAATTTTGATACCGGAGCTAGGACTGCACTCGCATTCGTGACATTAAGATCTGACGGAGAACGTGAATTCATGTTCTACCGGAACCCTAGTGCCGATATGCTCCTCCGTCCCGACGAGCTCAATCTTGATCTCATCAGATCCGTACGTTACTCCAGACTAATTAATTAATTATTAATATATTTTAAGATAATTAGTATGTTACACGTAGGCTTAATCTTGATGGGTCCCATATTTTTTTATAACGGACGGTACTAGACCGTCACCGTAACGTAACGGTAAAGTTAGCTTAACCAAGTGCTCTGTTTTGGTTTTTGTTTCACAGGCTAAGGTGTTCCACTATGGATCAATAAGTTTGATCGTTGAGCCTTGTCGATCTGCTCACCTTAAGGCCATGGAGGTGGCTAGAGAAGCTGGTGCATTGCTCTCTTATGATCCAAACTTGAGGCTTCCTTTGTGGCCCTCGAAGGAGGAAGCTAAGAAGCAGATTCTTAGCATTTGGGACAAAGCCGAAGTGATTAAAGTCAGTGACGAAGAGCTTATGTTCTTGACTGGATCTGACAAGGTCGATGATGAGACCGCTTTGTCTCTATGGCACTCCGATTTGAAACTTCTTTTGGTCACTTTAGGTGATAAGGGTTGTAGTTATTACACCAAGGTAAATCGTTGTTACAGAGTTTTTCTTACTTGTGGATTTTGCTTTACCATTAATGTTACTAAATTTGTGTTCTTGTTCGCCAGAGCTTCCGTGGCTCTGTTGATCCTTTTCATGTGAACACAGTGGATACAACTGGTGCTGGTGATTCATATATTGGTGCATTGCTTTGCAAGATTGTTGATGACCATGCCGTGCTCGAGGTAATAATACTTATCAATTCACATTAGATTGATCTGTTTGTTTTGATTATTGACTGTGTGCTTTTGGCTTTACAGGACGAAGCTCGTCTTAGAGAAGTACTTAGGTTTGCCAATGCTTGTGGAGCCATTACAACCACAAAGAAAGGAGCAATTCCAGCTCTTCCTACAGAGTCTGAGGTTCAGAGCCTCCTGAATGGAAACTGAGTTTGAAGTCTGAATTTCTAGGATTTCACATTATTTTACGTTTTTTTCTTCTTATTATGGTTTTGGCTGTGTGTTCTTGTAGAACCGTTCTACTCTGTAATGAATCTCGTTTTATTGAACTTTCAAGTGTTTTGTCTTTTGGATCACAATAATGTATTATTACTCATTACCAAGTGATGAAAAAAGCCTTAAAGAACAATTGCTTGAGGATAACATTCAGACACTTGCAAATTCATTGATCTCCAAATGTGTTTGCTCGAACTCATTCTCTCTATAAATGTTTCAGCCCACACATAAATAGTATACGTGTCGAGTTATGGTTGGATGAGTACAACCTATGGTGGTCACACGTGCGAACAAGAGGCTTCACACGAACACTTCCTCTGTTATTTTTCGTTCCACCTTTGGATCTACGGCATTTTCACTTTCGCAATTAACCGGAAAACTTAGCCGGCGCACTAATCAAAATCAAGTTATAGATCTACTGTCTCCTTCACCGTAGCTTTCAGGTCTGTGTTCAAATAATGGTGGTTTCTTGTTGAATAATGCTTTTTCCATGGCCAAAATCTGGGCTCCGGTAGCATGTATTATTAGTCGCATATGATATATAGAAGAACCGAGACTAGCGATGTCGTATTTTCTAGGTTGCTTTGATTCGAGGCTCGAACCTTTTGAAATAAATATAGAAAATTGAATCGATGGAGATAACAATTTGTAACAAATTCACAGTTTTATGATTTATTGAGATCATTATTAGGTTGGATTGTTATTGTATTAGTTTTAAACAAGAATCAGTTTTTATGAGCTTAGAGACTTTAGAATTATTCAAATTACTAACGTTAAGGCTCTTTGTTGTTGGTTTTGTTTGAATGCCAGAGATGTATAATAACATGGGACCTCAGCCTGGGATGCCAATGCCTCAGGTCAGTCCTCAGCCTAGCCCGTTTGGGAATGCTTTCTCTGGACCTGGCTCTGGACTTATCCGTAGTGGTTTGGGAGCTTACAGTGAGAAGATATTCGGATCTAGCTCTGAGTATGTGCAAAGCAATGTGAGTTACTCCTGTCACTCTAGATTTTTCCCATCTGTTCAAGAACTTGGCTTTTCATTTTGGTTTTAACCTGTTGAAAATTAACAGATTAGTCGGTACTTCTCTGATCCCCAATACTATTTTCAAGTTAATGACCAATATGTAAGGAACAAGTTGAAGATTGTTCTACTTCCATTCCTTCACAGGGTAAGGCTCACTTTTTATAATGTTTTCTTTCTATTTGGAGTTTTTCTCATATGAGTTTTACTGCAACCTTAGGGACACTGGACTAGAATATCGGAACCAGTTGGTGGTAGACTTTCATACAAGCCCCCGATATATGATATCAACGCACCAGACTTATACATTCCACTTATGGCCTTTGGCACTTATGTTGTTCTTGCTGGTTTGTCACTAGGACTCTATGGGAAGTAAGTTCTTTATTCATTTTGTATCTATCCATGTATATGAATTTCAGAGTGCCTTTTCAACCTTTTGATCCTTGTGGTGAATCTACATTTTCTAGGTTTACTCCAGAAGCACTGAACTGGCTTTTTGCGAAAGGAATGGTTGGCTGGTTTTTGCAAGTTATGCTGCTGAAGATAACATTGCTTTCACTGGGTAGCGGAGAAGCACCACTCTTGGATATTGTGGCATATGCAGGCTATACTTTCACGGGCCTTTGTATAGCTGTTCTTGGCAAGATAATCTGGGGATACTCTTACTATGTTTTGATTCCGTGGACCTGCTTATGCACCGGGGTTTTCTTAGTGAAGACAATGAAGAGAGTTTTCTTTGCAGAAGCTAGGAGTTATGACTCAAGCAGACATCACTACCTCTTGATCTTTGTAGCTTTAGCCCAGTTTCCTCTATTGATCTGGCTTGGTAACATTAGTGTGAATTGGCTCTTTTGAAACACACACTTTTACGCTGTTGTGAAAAACTCCTCTGAGGTTATGTAGCAGAGTTTGGAGTATCCTCAGCTGAGGTTTTTTTGTTTTAGACTTCTATATGTCAAACATAAATTGGGTGAAAGAACAAATCTCTCTTTTTCAAATGCCATTTTTTCATTTATTTCATTTTAATCGTGATTAAACCGAACAAGGACATGAATTGTTCTTTAGTAATTATGCTTTCTAATAGTATATTTCTTCCCATGTGCATGATCTCTACTCCAAGCTCTCCTGCATTGCATTGGTGCACTGTGATTTTGGCTTTTGTGTTCCTTGGCAGATTGGAACATCCTTGGGACATTGCAGACAGTTATTCGAAAGGCTTCCTCTGATCTGTCTTGAAATCCTTTGGAACTCCGCAGGAAGTGAACCCGTCAGGTAGTTATTCTCCAAGTATAAGCTTCTCCATGAATTCTCCAATCTTTTCCCATAAATCCTTGGAATATCTCCAGAGAACATGTTGCTCCGTAGATTGATATCTTTTAAGTTTTCGTAACTTGCTAGGTACACTGGAAGATGACCTTGTAAATGGTTTCCTTCAGCATCAAGCATGCGCAGGCGTGAGCCTGTAACCTGAATCACCTCGATGGATATGAACTGGTTAAAAGACACATTGATGCGTGAAATGTCAGGGAATGTTAAGATTTCATGGCCAATGGTGCCTGAGAATCCGTTCTGGCTCACATCTAATGACACAAGCTGTTTTAGCCTATGCAAGGGTGTTATACGTCCTACAAGGCTATTGAAACAAATGGATAGAGTTCTTAGACTTGGGGGAAGCTTAGGAAGCGTTCCAAAAAGATGATTGTTACCAATGTCTAATACTTGTAGCTTCCACAAGCCATTGAGCGCAGGTACTCTTCCATCGAGATGGTTGTTTGAAAGGATTAGGTGAGTTAAACTTCTCAAGGCTGAGATCCTTGGAGGGATCTCACCAGCGATACTGTTCTTGGACAGGTCAAGGATTCTGAGCTCCTTGAGCCGCATGATTTCGTGGGATATGTCTCCGGTGAAGAAATTTTCTGACAGAGAGAGTTTGGTGAGTTTCCTTAGCTGGAACACAGTTTCTGGTATTGGACCACGGAACCTGTTCTTGTTGAGGCTAAGGACAGTGAGCTCAGTCAAGTTTCCTATTGACTCAGACAAGAAACCGTCATAACCGTCATCATCAAGGTCGATCTCTATAACTCGACTTGTCGTATTCTCCAAAGGGAAGGAACACATAACTCCTAAGAACGTCCCTGCTCCTTCACACGGGTCTTCAGAGAAGTCCCATGTGCTAAGGTAAGAGGATGGTGAGATGGAACTTGGATCAATGCTGCGTATGATAGACTCTAGAGTTTGAATATCAGATCGAAGTGTAGCTGAGAGAACTGATGAAGGGAAAAAAGTTAAAAGAGCCAGTAAGAACAAGGACATGATGAGTAATAAGGAAGAAGAAGATGGTTGTGTTTTGGTAGCCATTGTTATGGTTCTTCTATCACAGGGAAGATGTGACGTTATCTTTTTAAGTGAGTGATCTTATAAGAAGATGAAGAAGAAGAAGGTGGTGTTGAACCTAATAGGGATCTAACAGACTTCAAAGGCTTTTGGGTATGTTATTGGTGAGATTTACGAGTTTGTAGCATTATCATCAAAAGAACTTTATCAAATCAAATATGAACCTACTCACATTTAAATTATACTCTGTTTTCACTGTCAATTTTTATTTAGATAAATAAATAAGGGGCAATTCTCTTAAATATCACTAAATTTACTTTATATTTCATAAATACCACTAAAATTAATTTACAACAAAATTATCATTTAATAATTCAATTAAATTAGAAATTAGATTTTATTTTAAGAAAATTATATAAATCTTTTTTTTTGTCAACAGAAAATTATATAAATCTTAAACAATAAATACTAAACTCAAACACTATATACTAAACACTAATCTTAAATACTAAATCCTAATTTTTAAATTAAAATTATAAATCCTAAATAATAAATATTAAACTCAAACACTAAATAATAAATCCTAACCATAAATACTAAACCTTAACCCCTAAATAATAAATATTAAACTCAAACATTAAACATTAAATCTTAACATAAAATAAAAAAATATATTTTATATATATAAAATGTAATTGTTAATAAAAAATAGTATTCATGTGCAAATTAAAAATTAATGTAATTTTGTCCAATAAAATACACTTGATGGTATTAGAGGAAATTACTCATAAATAAATAAATGTCACAAAACCATTTTGTTAATAATATTAAATCTCTATGTTGTATCCGGTAATTCTAATATAGATTTTTACTTATAAAACATGTAGAGAGAATTACTTACTATTATTTATTGGTAACTACAAATACTAAAGATCTGAATGAATATTAAAAGTATATAAAAAGTAAATAATGCCTAAATTTCTGACAAAGTTATATAAACAAAAATATTTTGAAAATACAAATAACTTAGTGATAGTAGTAATTTATTAATTTTTAAAAAATTTTTTAACAAATATATTTTTATTGTAAATTTTAATTTTACATGATCACCTCAGGTGAAAATTACAGAATATATGCCATACTATTTTTAGATTTCAATCTATAAAAAAAATTAATAATAGCTTAACTAATATCTAAATATAAACAATTGAAACATTCTACAAACTTTAAAATTAGCAATTTACTATTTATAGAAGTTTAACTCTAGATATAAATACTGCAATAATTCAATCTAAAATAACAAAAAAAAAAAAGAAAAAAAAATCATTTAATAATATATTATAAATAAAAATGACTCTCGAGAAGAGAACCTTGATTGCCTCCTTCGTCATCGTCTTAATGGTGATAACGATGATCGTGAGCCAAGTTGAGGCTAGGAACCACGTCAAGATCAAGCCACCAACACCTGCAAAGCCTTAATTTTACTAAATGGCTCACGTGAAATAAATGGTTACTTCAACTATAACGAGAAGCTTCAAGAATTGGTTTTAAACTAATATTATTTTACATATTTTTAGTTATTATTTAGATAAAATATCAAATAAAATAATATGTATATATGAATGAAAATTATTGATTTTATTATCACTCTTCTAAAATGTTATCATTATTCACAAATCAATATATTTTTGTTTGTAACTTTTGAAGAGGATATATTATCAAGTTGAATTGAGTTACATTATTACATATTAGTATTGTTTAAGCTTTTCATTGTAGCTCATCAACGGTGACGGTCAAACAAATCATACACAATGTATTATATATGCTTACTCTCCTTTTTTTAAATGGAAGACAAACATAATAATAATAATTACTATTTAATATAGAGTAATTTCCTCTAACACCAATAAATGTAATTTATTGGACATAAATAACATTTTTAATTAAAATTTATTTTTATTAAAAATTAATTTTTTTAAAAAATTATATATTTTGTATTTAATATTGGAGTGTAATATCTAATATTTATTATTTAGGGGTTAGAGTTTAATATTTATGGTTAGAATTTAGTATTGAGATTAAAATTTAGTATTTAAAATTAGAATTTAGTATACAGTGTTTGAATTTATTATTTAATTATTTATTATTTATGAAATATAAAATAAATTTAATGGTATTAAAGAGAATGGTCCAATATATTTAATATAAAATAAATTAAATACAATAAATAAGCCTATTAAGAACATATACATGTAAAACTTGAGTACTCAAACTTCGTTCATAAATTAGAAAATTTATGGTAACAGGCCCACTATAGGCCCAGTAGTATAAGTCAAAGCCCACATAAACAATATTTGGGTTATAAAGATTTGGCTCAATCGATCTGGAACAAGTTAGCGCGAACACGTAGAAGAATCGAGATCTCTCTGTATCCTTGATTTGAGCTTAATCCTCCCCCAAAAAAACCCTACGTTTTTATTAGATCTGTGTATTGCTTGCATCGCTTCAAGTTCTTTGTCGATTCTGTAGATTTAAAGAAGTGAATTGAGCATTGTTTGCTTCTGTGTTGGTTTATTTTCTCGATTTCAGTTTCGAAGATTATAAGAATGGGAAGGCCTTTGTTTTATGATGTTATTGAGAAACCAGTAACGAGCTGTATTGTAACGATATGTAGTTTAATTTGGTTTGTGATTCAGAAGAAGAGTATTGGGTACTCTCAAGTTGGATTGAGTTACGAGACTGCTCTTGAAGGGCATTATTGGAGGATGATTACTTCTGCTTTCTCTCATATTAGTGTTTTGCATCTTGTGTTTAACATGAGTGCTCTATGGAGTCTTGGTGTTGTTGAACAACTAGGTCATCTTGGTCTTGGGACTGCTTATTATCTTCATTACACTCTTGTTCTTGTTGTGCTTTCTGGTGTTTTGGTTATTGGAATCTATCATTTGCTCATTGATAGATTCAAGATTGATTATTTCAGGAGAGTTACAGCTGTTGGTTACTCCTGTGTTGTCTTTGGTTGGATGACGATTCTATCTGTTAAACAACCTTCTTCAAAACTGAATCTTTTTGGGCTTTTGTCTCTTCCAATTAGCTTTGCGCCATTTGAGTCACTCATTTTCACTTCCATTATTGTTCCACAAGCTAGTTTTCTGGGACATTTGTCTGGAATCCTGATTGGTTACGCCATTTCGTGGGGGCTTATTGGAGGGATGAACAACTACTGGGCTCTTACTATGCTTTGTTGGATCATAGTAGTGTTTGTTTTCAGTTTGAAGAAATCAGGGGCTTATGATTTCAGTTTTATCGAGATTGAATCACTTACTGATGCTTCTTTACCTTCAGTTCGGTTTATTGGAAATGGCCGGACCTTGCAAGCTAGTGCAGTTCCTATTACTGGAGTGGAAGTTGTCTGAGTACAGTTCATGGTTAAAATTATAATTGGAAACAAAGTTAGTAGTTGAAGAGTGAAGACTGAGAAGTGGTAATCAAGCTTCTTGAGTTCCAATCGAATTTAACAGATCCTTATAGCTTGCTTGAACAGTTGTGGGAATGCTTCCTCCATGATTTGGTGATTGGAGAAGGAATCCTCATAGAATCAAAATTAATGTTGTGTAGGCATCATTACAGATGAATAGACAATTAATTATTCTAGATGTACTAGTTGCAAAAAGGTCCCATGTATTACCTAAAGATTCCATCCAATAGAAGAGTACATGTTTCCTCATTTGTGGCCTTCACATTTATTTCAGTATGAAAGCTTGCTTTCAGTTTTTCTTGTATTTCTCCTTATATATTGTTTATTGTATCTGTTTTTATCATTTGTACTCATGCAATTTCACAAGGTAGTAGTAGATGAAATTTTCTATAAGTTCTCTTGGATTAGAGCAGAGTCTTATCGGTTAAGGGTTCATGTTTTTATTTAATTATGAGTAGTTGTAGGTTGGATGATTTACAGTTCAAATCTTAAGTCATGTAAATTGTATTTGGTATCAGAGTAATCTAACTTAAGTCAACTTTTGAAGAGTTGTTTGTTTCTATTGTAACCTACTTTCAACCCAAGTTTTATTCACAATATCTGCATTTTCAACACAACCTCCTCATTGTTCAATATTTGCTTATATAATCTGTACATTAACCAGGTGACTCTGATCTTGCTTCCTGCTCTGAACACTTTCAAATGGAGAAGAAAGGCCAATATGGTTCATATGACACCTCTGAGCATTTGAAGATGGAGAAAAAGAGTCAGTATGGTACATCTGACTCATTACTGACTTCTCATCCTATTCTCTGTATCATTGCTTTATCTGTAATTTTCATAGCGTTGGACCCTTTTCACATAAGTCCAATCGGGGGACGTGAGTTCAAACCTGTGAAGCATGAGGTTGCTCCATATAAGCAAGTCATGGAAAACTGGCCAAGAGACAACCTTAGTCAACTGGGTCATCATGGGAAAGTAGAGTTTGTGGACCAAGTCTTTGGTCCAGAGTCCTTAGAGTTTGATAGTTTAGGTCGTGGTCCATACACAGGGTTGGCTGATGGAAGGGTGGTTAGATGGATGGGTGAAGAAATCGGATGGGAGACATTTTCTGTTGTTACATCAAAATGGTAAACTATTATTATCTATCTATATATAGTCATCACTTTTACAACTATTTCAGTTCTCTTATGGATGTGTTGTGTGCGTTCATGATAATTAAGGTCCGAGAAGGCTTGTGCAAGAGGTGTGGATTCAACAACAAACAAGCAATGGAAACATGAGAAGTTGTGTGGGAGACCTCTTGGTCTGAGATTTAATAAAGAGTCAGGAAATTTATATATTGCAGACGCGTACTATGGTTTACTTGTAGTTGGTCCTGAAGGAGGGATTGCTACGCCTTTAGCTACTCATGTAGAAGGAAAGAAAATACTCTTTGCCAATGATCTTGACATCCATAGAAATGGTTCAATCTTCTTCACTGACACCAGCAAGAGATATGACAGAGCGTGAGTGTTTTTGTTCTGTTTTCTTATTTTTCGGTTTCAGTTTTCTACTGTTGATTGTATGATATATAAGAACTAGACTTTGTATTTTTGTAGGAATCATTTCTTCATATTATTAGAAGGAGAATCAACAGGAAGGCTTCTAAGGTATGACCCACCTACCAAAACAACACACATTGTGCTTGATGGTTTGGCTTTTCCAAATGGAATTCAACTCTCCAAAGACCAATCATTCCTTCTCTTCACCGAGACAACCAATTGCAGGTATAACCATAAAAACAAAGCCTTAACATTCAAACAAGACTGTATAGACTTCATGTCTCAATGGTTCTCTGCCTCAACTCAACTCTGTTTATCGCGCTGTATCTCTGACAGGTTGGTTAAATACTGGCTAGAGGGTCCAAAGACAGGTGAAGTTAAGGTGGTGGCAGATCTTCCAGGATTCCCAGACAACGTAAGAATAAACGAAAATGGTCAGTTTTGGGTTGCAATAGACTGTTGCAGAACACCAGCACAAGAGGTTCTTACAAACAACCCTTGGATTAAAAACATCTACTTTCGGTTGCCAATACCAATGAAGCTGCTGGCAAAAACTATGGGGATGAGAATGTACACTGTGATATCGAAATTCGACGAGGAAGGTAAGGTTTTGGAAGTGCTTGAGGATAGACAAGGTAAGGTAATGAAGCTTGTTAGTGAAGTGAGGGAGGTTAAAGATAAGCTTTGGATTGGAACAGTGGCTCATAACCACATCGCCACTTTGCCTTATCCTTTAACAATGGATCAATGAAGACTCAAGAGGTTTGTTGTTTAGTTCTTAGATTCTTAGACATGTATGAGGATTAAGAAACAATTTAAGCATCTTAGTTTTGTTCATCTTCCGTTTCTGTTGATGTTAATGCATAATCGTGAACTTCAGATCTTATTATACACACAAACGATCTATAACTCCAGATCTTATATATCATTCATAGCAAAGCTACGATAGCAAAATACAAAAACCAACTCATAAACCTCTTCGAAGTAGAAGAAAGAAACACAAAAAAGTCATATCATGGGTAATTTAAAAAGACGAGCAAAAAAAATCTTCAAACTTCAACAACAGTACCATGAAAGATTCCAATTTCAAAACATCTTCAAAGGTCTTGGACACTCAAACCTGTAATTATGAAATGCTATTGATTAGCTTCTAAGATATCAACAATACCAATCTTATGATGGTACTATATAACATTAGGTTTCAAGTATTGATTAACCTGGAGGAAGAGACTGCTTCAACTTATCAGCCTTCTCTTGATCAAAGACACATAGTGTGTAGAGGTACCTAGAGCACCTGACCTTGAACTTAACAATGTCCTTGCTTCTCTTGATCTTTACAGACCTTGCATCCTTCCTTCTTGCTGTCAAAAGGAAGTCCTTGATTTCATGGATTTGCTTAGGCTGCCACAATTTATATATTGGATATCAAACACATCATAGTTGACAGAACATACAAATCAAATTCAGTAAAACAAAATCAGTCTAAGATTGGATTAGAAAAAAGACGACAGTGAAGAACTAATAAGCTTCAGTAATCCTAGAATCATGATAAATGCTGAGAGACGACGAAAATTTTACCATTGTCGGATCTGATTTTGTGGTTGCAAGCTCAAGAGAAACCAGTGTTAGGAAGGTCAAGAGAACCCTAAATATCTATCCTCTTGAAGAATAAAAGCCCTAGAGTGTCCAGTCATATACACGAATTGCCTAATGTACCCTTTGGCCCAATAATCCAACAATTCACCTATTGGATTTTAAGGCCCATGTTTTCTGTTATCATATGGCCCATGTTGACTTTTATTATCATTATATGGCCCATGATGACTTTTGTTTTGTTAAATTTTTTAAAAACTTTTTGGAAAGGACATTTTGGTCAGAACGCAACAGTTTTCTAATATTTCTTTAACATTAGCGCCATCAAGAACGTTTTTTTCCCGCGTCACTGAGAATCTCTTCTTCTTCTTCTTTAAAACATTTATAAAGAAACCCTAACCGCTTCGTCTGCCTCTTTTAGTGTTCAAAATTGATTGTTTTCTCTATACTTAAACCCTTCTCTCCCAAATCGACTCAGTCTCCTCGGTCTCTTAGAGTTCTACTTGTGCAAGTTCGAATTGGATTGCGAAGTAAGAATTAAATGTTTTATTCACAGACGTTATTGGGTCCAAAGGGTCCATTGGGGACGGTGTGGTGTGCAGCTCACATGAATCGTCCATTAAAGAAGTCTCAGTACATCGCCACTGACATTCCCGAAACTGTTGGTTCGTCTTTCCCTCTTCTTTTCTTTGTCATTTTCCAATCCAAAGTTCACATTTTTATTAATTTCATCCCTTTGATTGTACCCACTTCGAAAATTCTCTTTATCTATGCTTACTTCTGACATGGGCCTTCACCAAACTGATATTGAGTCTTTAATCAGTGAAATATTTATATATGATACGAAAAGTCACAATTTTGTGTTATAATCCCATTCTAGTGGTTTAAATGCAGATGTGTCTCATGATTGATCATATGCAGAGGACTGTTGAATTGATTTTGTATACTTTTATAATATGTGATAAATGTGTTTGCAGGTCTTATAATGTTTCCTACTGTACCATTGGCATTGAGAATGTCAAGTCATCTTCTTGTTGGGGTTGTGAAGATATATGCAAAGAAAGTCGATTATCTTTACCATGACTGGACTCTCCTTAATACTTGGGTGGCTAAGGCTTTTGTTTCTCCTCAAGTTGACTTACCAGAGGATGCCAGACAAGCTCCTGTTGACTCTGTGACTTTGCCTTCAACACTAAATTTGGACGATTTTGACTTGGAAGATGATACACTCGAGAGGTTTGTATTCTTTAAAAGCTTTTTATTGAAGTTTAATTTGTTGTGATAAATGAACCTTTGAGAGATCTTAACATTTTATATTCTTTTGTTGTTTATCTTAGGAAATTCGATAATCATCTTCGTAGTGAGGATGATATCACTCTCACAGGTACCTTTTACATGTTCCTGTTTTATTTATTTTGTTATATATACATCATACTGTCATTTGAGATCTTTATTGTGCTGATCTTGCAGATCAAATACCTACTGGCATTGATCCTTATGTTGCTATAACATTCGACGAGGTGCGATTTCTTCTTGTTTCTTGTGACTTTGAAGTTGATTCTGACTACTGGTTTTACTATCTCCGAGAACTTGTTATTGAATTAAAAAAATTTGTCTTTCTTACAGAGCATCATCTCAGAACCTAGCCCGATGGATGTTGAGTAAGGCTTTTCATAGAGTTTTTATTTCATCTACTATACTTTGCTCTTACTGTTCATTATTTGTTCAGCGGTACACTTTTTAATGTGTTTACATGTTCTTATGATTTGAGCAGCCAATCCACGGTACCTGTGAGTGGGCATTTTAGAGAGTTTGATGTTGAAATGGCTCATGAGGTAGGACCAGACAATGAGCCAAAAGATTCCAATATTGCTCCAGATATTGGAATCTATAGTCCTCGTAACAATACAGAGGAACTCCCTGAGGTCCAGGATCCTAGACCAACTAACTTAACAGAAGAGCTCAGTTCCAATACCAAGAGAAGTGATGCCAATTCTCCTGGAAGTGTTCCTGAGATTGAGAAAATGCGTGACGCTGCCCATGATTTAAGCCCTGTGTCCCATTCTCTATTTATTGCTGAACAACAGAATGTCAGAGTTGAAGGCGCTGAGTCTTTAGATGAAACTTTGAATGGGAAGGAACCCACTATCCCTAGTATTGATGAAGAAGTGTTAAATTCTAGAAGGGGTTCAGCTTTCGAGCTTCGTTCAGGATCACCAGGTTTTGCTGGTTCTGAGGAAGAACGTGCAGATTTTGGTGAGTAAACTACTTAGTCTGATAATCATATGCTTAACCATTACATGCAATATCTTATTACTTATTGACAACATTTTTGTTTTTGTTTTGATATTAAGTGCATCCATCACCTCAACTAGCTCTTCAGCCAACTCCTCCTCCGCAACCACAATTGAGGCCAAGGAAGAGGAAGCACTTTGATAAGGTCACAGTATTAACTAACAGGTAATAACTTTATCACTGCTTCTTGTGGTTTTTGTCATTTCATATCCTGTTTCTTACTGATTAAAGAATTTGGACAGGAACATGAGAGAAAGGCTTGAGGATCCTAGTGATATCCTTCGTAAGAGAAGTAAGTTGCCTTCATCAAAAGTAGGTGTTTGGAGACTGAATAACCAGTCAAAGAAGGATCAGAGTTTTAATGAGCCCTTGTTTACTGGTAATTTTCCAATGATGATTTATTTTCGAGAGTGAAAATGTTCTTTTGCTCTTTGTTATTTAAGAAAGATTATTGCCTGTCTCTGTGCAGGCTTCTCAGATGATTTACGCAGTGTATTCGAAAAGGACTGTGTAGCTTCAAAGCCATATCTTGCTGTTTCTGATGAAACTTTGCCAGAACCTGCATCTGTATCTTCTCCTACTCGAGAAGCTGAAACAGAAATTAACCCAGCCTCTCCAATTCAACAATCTGGGGTTCCTGAATCTACTAACCGAAACAGTACAGTTCAGCAGTCTCCACCTCAACAAACTGAAGATGTCCAAGACTTTGCAACTACACGATTCACGCTTGCAGAGTCTGTAGCGACAGAAGCACAATCTCCTCGGACATTTAATAATGATGACATGGGAATTGAACATTTAAGGGATGGTAGTTTCCCTGTGTACATGTCATCACCGCCTCTGAGATCTTCATCTTTTAGAACTGATGACTTCACTGCTCAGCCTGGAACTTGGGAGACAAGATCTTATAGAACAGAGTCTTCAACTTCCACAAATCTAGAGGATATTCCTGAACTAAGAAACTCAGGGCTTTCAGCTGTTCCTGAAATGACTGACGAGGTTTGTTCTCATGTCATAGTGTGTTTTGTTTTTACCATTCGTTGTGCTTTGCTAACATTGATAGAAATACCATTTGGCTGTGTCATACAGGAACTTAATTTTCTGGAGATAGGTAGCAATACTCCAGTAAGATCACCAGCTAGTCAAGATTCTGATGCTTTGACAGGGAGAACAAGGTATACTAAAAATTTCAAAAACCATGTAGCTTTCAAGAGCCTAGTGTTTCTCTACTAACTTGTAACATTTAAACATTGCAGAGCCTTGGCTCAGTATCTTCAACAACGTTCTTCAAGTAGTCCAACTTCAAGCCATTCTTCTGGAGAACTGAGTTTGAGCAAGATCTTAGCAGGAAAGACAAGGAAGATAGCTGCTCGAATGTTCTTCGAGACACTGGTGAGTGATTCCCATTACAGACTTTTCTGTTTCTTTATATGGCATTTCCTTTAACTGATACGAGTTGTTTTTGGATATTACAGGTATTGAAGTCTAGAGGACTTATAGATATGCAACAGGACCAACCCTACGGTGATATAGCTTTGAAGTTGATGCCTTCCCTTTTTTCTAAAGTTCAACCATGAATAGACAATGCTCACTAGATTTAAGATTGTGTATATTATTAACATGGTTGAAGCTCGACAAGGAAGTAGTCATTCCTGTTTTGTTGGTTCCTGGTTTGTTAACATATTTGTACAAGTAATACTTTACTCCAAGAAAACATGGGTAAATGTCTAAAATTCATCATTAGTCAAATACTTTGCTTAGGCTTTAAGTTGATATTTTTGTAAAACATCTAAACATGGAGCCACTCGAAAAGGCTAGTAGGAGGAGAGTTATGCAAAACCACTAGCTCTGATCATACATAGTCATTCATGTATGTATCCTGCCCAAAATCAGCTTGTTACACATTATTCTGTTTATGTTTTACAGATTGCTCATGACCGAGATAAAAAGCCTCCTATGGACTTTGGACCACCCTAGTTATAAGAAGTTGTTGAACACGAATATGCATAGACAACCTCATGAATCTTTAAATAGCAAAACCACCTTCAAAATCTAAATGACCTACCTGTTCTAAATGTGTTCTTCTTTGTATATCTTAGTCAGACTATTGAATCTAGAAAGAAAATTAGCAATTTAGGTAGAATCTATCTTAAGTATCATTCTTTGAGTGACTGGACTATGTCATAAACTTGATCTTTGGCTAAAGTTCTCACCATGACTTGGAATCTCCTCTGGAATCTTGTTCTCCATGGCGGTTAGATTTTGAGTTTTGTGGGGTTTATCATTCTGAGACTGAGTGTGGGTCTTGACCTTGTTTACCTGAGTCTAATAAGAGTTATGCAGTTAAATATAAGGAAAAGAAAGATTCTCAAATGCAACAAAGCTAGACTTGTGTTTTGTCAGATGCAGATAATATGAAAGGAAGAGAAAAAAGGATGCATCTAACCTTGTACATGTATTTCTTACGAAGTTTCATGGCTGTGCGTATACATCTTCTCACTCGAATTGCAAGCACCTTGTCATTAAAGATCTGCAATATCTCAAATCAATAAGAAGTTTTAAGACAGTATCAAGGCATCACCACTGCAGATGATCAGTAGAATTCAGCAAAAAAAACATTCTACCTTTATCATGTCATCGATAGATCGTGTTTCTTTCATTATCTTATGTCGATTCATGATTAGAATTGCTGCCACACAATAGACTGGAAGAGGGTCATCTCCTTTTTCAAAAGATGAAACTACAGAAGAGACATGGGCTCTTTCGTTTCTAGACCATAGGCCTCTTGTCAAACCGCAGAACTTGTATGAACCTGCTGACTTCATCCCAGTATCATCTGTCGGCGGACCAGTCTTTGGCAATGAACCCCTTTTCCTGGACAACAAACTGCTCTTTGATAATGGTCTGCTCTTTGGATTTCGATCAGTCTTTGAAGCTGGTACACTATTTCTAATAGTGCCATTTACACCATCTAATTTTTTGTCCCTCAACTCAGCTCCAAAGTTTCTTGGAAGCTGAACCACCAACAGCTCAAGGCAATCATTCTCCAGAGTTTCAGCAACAGATTCATTAAAATCAGCAGCCCACATCATCTAAACCAGAAAAAAGACCACAAATACAATTGCAAGAGTTATGAATCTGGTAACAGAGACTGAACAAGAAATCAAACAATAGAAGAGTTACGAACCTCCCACATCCTTAAAGCCTCATTAAAAGACAACTCCCGCCGGAACAGTACTAACAGCATTCGGAAGGCAAAGTGAAGGCTTTCAGCACCAATACGTGATAGGTGAGAAAATATTTCTTTATCTGTAAGCTGCAATATATGCCACAGTGATTGCAATTGATCCATCACTCCAGTTGGTCCCTCCATCTGAAAATTTGCACGCTACAGTAATAGCCACATAGCAAAAGAACAGTAAATTACTACAGCATATTGTAGGAAAAAGAAAACATCTGTTACATATTAGTAAGCATTGCAATACCGTTCTTCTTATAAGCATTTCAAAACACCAAAAGGCGTCAGCATTGTCTTCAAAAAGAACCACAAAAGGAGATACTAAATCGCTCATTCCTATCAACAGATTTACAACCAGACAGTTAATAACCTACATTAGTATGAACACTTTACAAACCAAACTTAAGAGAGATTTGGAACCTTGGCAATAACCAGTTGCAGGATCAACCCAAGCATAGACCGCAAGAATATCTGACATTCTTCCTAGATTTCTTGGATCTTCATAGAACTCAAGGTGGCTATCTGTCCTCAC
This sequence comes from Leavenworthia alabamica, assembly GCA_000411055.1. Lineage (NCBI taxonomy): Eukaryota > Viridiplantae > Streptophyta > Magnoliopsida > Brassicales > Brassicaceae > Leavenworthia > Leavenworthia alabamica. The sequence continues at coordinate 14,259 of ASXC01015379.1, read as the reverse complement.
CACATCAACAACTGAAGAAACAAAAAGAAGAACATTCACAGACTGAAACTGAAAAGCAAGATTTCCTGTAAGTTCTTGAAATAAAAGTAATGAGCACAACTGGTACCTATTCGGTGTAATGTCCAAAGCCAATCAGACACCCGATCGTCTGTGCCAGTCCCAACAAGAGGAGTCTCCCTTGCAGACAGCATTTCAGGGATATCTGATCTTCTCAAACCATCATCTATCTCTGATGTGAAACCAGAATGAGACAATTGCTCAACAGACTCAGGATGGACAACTTCAATTTCTGAATTAATGGAAGCGGTCATGTTGTTATAAGAAGACCCATATGATTCTATAACTAAATCTGCGTTCTTGTCTATTCGAAAACTGTGCATTCCCTCATCATCAGATCTTAATTCACTTTGTGTTGAAGCTTCCTCATCTAGCGTAGAAAACTCTTTCTTGTGTAAACTATTACTCCCAAACAAATCTGCGACCGGTAGAGAGGGAAAATCAAAAATACCATCTGCAAAAGGACCAGGGGATGGAAAACCATATGAACTTGACGCCGGTACAAAAGGAGAAGTTTCATATGCTATACTGTTAGGAGTTTCTCTTCCACTTATAAGGTCAACTGACTCACTGGAACTTCCCCTTCTGTGCACATGAGATGTGTCAGTATCATTATTACTCCAATCACCATGATTGTCAGTATTCTCATTACCATCAGTACAAGCTTCTGTGCTTTCATCCGTAGTTTCCTTTACCTCCTCGTTTTTGTATGATTTACGCATATCCATAACTTTAGATCCCACAACATAAGCAAGTGAACCAGTTCCAACACTTGAATGCATCATCTGGCATTGCTTGAGTAACTCATTGTATCGTTCTCTGTATGAATTATCAACAGCCCATTAAACTCTAAGAGTTTCACTTAGCTCTCCCTCACGATACAACATAAAAGCAAACAAACTGTTCAAACCTTCGGGCTAGCCTGAGTTGGTTACGGGACTCGGAGGTGCTGCTCAATGCATAACAGCCAAGGAGAAACTCCCAAACTTCAGCTCTTATGGATGGATCAATACCCTTAACAAGCAATAAGAGAATGCATTAGAATACCTCATTAATAAAGATAAGAGTAAGCTAGGCTGAGTGCAAAAACATATCATCAGCAAAAAAAAAAAAAAACATACCCCCAAAATAATTAATTTGAGAGCCTTATGGAAACCAGAAACCTTGCCATCGCAATCGAAAAGGGTCTGCCACTTTTCTGGCTTAAGCATTTTGCCAATCTGTACATTTGAAAGAGTAAAACACACTTGTAATCATCATCTTCTTCTTCCAGAAGGAAACAAAACTTTTAAAGCTTAGTAAAGGAAAAGATCTTACATTTAAAAGAAGATGTATACCAGATAGTGAAAGACAAGGATGGCTCAGATCCCGAACCAAAGATCCAACTTTTTGGAAATTTACAACACCACAAGTCCCCATTTATTTCCCTCTCCACCATAAAACATCACTTTGAGAAACCTAACTGCTTATTTACCAGATATATACAAAACAATAGAGCTTCTAAATGAGAAAACTTGGCGTCACAAACATGAAACAGATCGATCCCGTTTGAAAACTTCAATTATAATCTCAGAAAAGAAGAGGAGATTACATTGTAAATATAAAGGATAGATACACAGATAAATCAAGCGCATCAAATGCATAAAAAAATGCAAATGCAATAGACATAGAGAGAAAGAGACCTGTAGATGGTGGTCGGTCATGGAGGATATTCTTCTCCGGTCGATGACATTTTCATTCCTCGGAGAATCTAACCTTTCTTCTCTGTTAATTTGTTTGTTGTCTCTATCTCTATCTCTTGTCTTGTCTTTCTCCTGCCTTTTGTTTTTGTCGTCTCTTTTTTATCGCTAAAGTTTATTTCTTTTTATTTTATTTATGTTGACAATTCTATTTAGTCAATTACCACTTTACCAAGAATTTATATATATTTGCACTCAATACTCTAAAAGTGCATAATTATTAATAACTTACCAACATACACTATTGTTTTTAGTTTATAACAATATTTGAAATGAAATCGATTTTTTTTTCTTATTTTATATCGATTTAAACATTAAAATCTCCAGATATGTTTTTATTGAGAACAATATCTCACAATTTTAAATGTTTGATTATTTTAAAATAAATGGTATAATAAGAAGATCATTTATTAACGCCGGTGGATTTGCCCTCATGCATGTGATATTATATTACATATAAATATAAATATATAGATAGATCTTAAGGATCTCATGTTCCAGTCAATAATATTTGTTGACTTCTTTGACTTGCGTATATAATAAACCTAAAGGAGCTCATGTTCCAGTCATACTTGGGCTTTTATGGGCCTATTTTTGTAAAAGAGAGCTCGGCCCAAATAAACACACATAAGATGGAATGGGCTCATGGAGTCAAAAGTCTTTCTCAGGAACGCCTATATTCTCAGTACTTAGATTATATCGATATTCAAACAAAAACGTCGTCGTTTTAACTCTGCCGTCAAGCAAATTCTTCGGTCATTATAAACCTCTTAGCTCCGACTTCTTTGGATTGTTTCTTATTAAACACACAAACAACCTAAGAAAACGCAAAACGAATCCTTAATCTGTGAGGATCGAATTAGGGTTTCGTCAAGGTATTACTCTTTTCATACCTTTATCGTCTTCTGAATTGATTCTTCTTCGAGTTGTTAATTAAATTTCCGATTCTAGGTTGTCAAAATTTCCAGGCTTTATATTTTCTAATAATCGTCTAATCAGCTTATTGTTTTGATTACATCATTCTATCGATTAGTTTCTGTTATTTTCCAGTTCTGGATTAACTTAGCGTCTTAGCTATTATTTAGGCTTTGATCATAGCTAAAAGAAGGATCTTTTCTTAATTTGATTTTTGTCTTTGAATGTTATTGAAGATCGTGGAGTTGATATATGTATTGGAAGAAGCTATTGAGATAAAAAGATGAGCTCTATGCAGACTAATATATTAAGTTCCTTGTTCTCTGCAAGTACAACACAAACAAAACATGTCTCCAGTAATATACCTTTAAGTTCCACGTTACGTCATAACTATCAGCCACTCCCCAAATTAACTCTTAGGGCATCTGAAACATCGGTGAGTACTCAGTTTTCGCCTCTACAGAATCATCGATATCGGAATCAGAGGCAGGGTCCTGTTTTGTGCTTACTTGGTGGGAAGGATAAATCTAATGGTAGTGATGATGAGGTTAGATACTTCTACTTCATTCCACAGATTTTTTTGCTTATTAAAATCATAGGATTCTGAGATTTGGCACAGAATTGAGTTGTTTCTGATGATTAGTAGTGTTGATCTGATTCTTTTGTGCCATTATACATTTATACTTACTTGACGAGAAGGATCGGATATGAGATGCTTTTTCTTCATTCTATGGATTCTTTCCCCTTAGATAAATCATGAAAAAGTTATTCTCTTCAGGTAAAATGCTCAGTGATGATGTTTTTATCTTCAGGTATCATCATCTTGGAAATCAATACAGAAAGCTCTTGGGAAGAAATCCGTTGAAGATATGTTGCGTGAGCAGATTCAAAAGAAAGAGTATTACAACAATAACCGTGGAAACAACACTCCTCCTGGAGGAGGAAGAGGAGGCGGTAGAAATGGTGGAAATAATGGATCTGAAGGCTCATCAGAAGAAGGTGGTGGTTTTGCTGGTATTGCAGATGAAACTCTACAAGTGGTGTTAGCAACCTTAGGCTTCATCTTTCTGGTAATGATCACATCACAAGCTTACAAAAGTTATCTTTCAATGATATTGTCTTTAGCTTTGATCATTGTTTCTGTTCTCAGTACATCTACATCATCAATGGGGAGGAGTTGTTCCGTCTTGCCAGAGATTACATTAGGTACCTTACTGGACGACCCAAGAGTGTTAGGCTGACTCGAGTTACGGAAGGTTGGAGTAGATTTTTTGAGAGTATGTCGAGGCAAAGAGTGTACAATGAGTATTGGCTAAAGATCAAACGATCATCAAGAAACTTACCTGATTTGTTAAGTAAAAATTAGTGTTTTGTTAAGTATGACTCTTAATAATACTTTAGAAAACATCAAAGCAATTATTAACAGCTTCTAATGCTTTGTTGTTTGGTTAACATTAACAACCATTAGTTTTATTTCACAAGCTTTGTGCTATTATTAATATTATAACAAAAATTACAAAGTTAAAATATCAATAAAGCTGGAAATAACTCAATAGAAAGTTAAATGCAATAGAGTAAAGACTTTATTTTATATCTGAGCCCAATATAAGCCCACTAAAATTTATTTTAGTGAAAACATTACTCACGGACTTGTCACGTGATCTCTTTCTTCATCCTTTTTATTTAGTCATTATTTTTTATAACGATTAGGGTTTTGTTTATCTAACGATGGCGCTTAGAGGAGTATGGCAGCTACAGAAGCTTGTAGTGAGCTACTGTAATTGGGGAGGTAGCAGTAGAGGCATAAGGTAACCAATTCCTGTAAATTTACCTAAATTTTTTATCATTTATTTATCTATCCATCTGCGGCAATTAGTTTTCCTGGTTTGACTTGAAAAATTGAAATCTTTTGAACGAAACCACTGGTTTGGGCTCTTCGCTCTCTTTGATGTTTCCTGTAGTTTCAAATGTTATATGCCATTGGATTTGTGTTCTCGTGTAAATTGTTAACATTTGTTAGTTAAGTACTTAGCATCTTCATCTGATGTGATGGAATGTTGTTGTTATACAGAGCCTTTATGGAATCAGAATTGCCTTCATTAAAACAGAAAAATCCACAGCTCGAAGTAGTAACCGAGCTTTCAAGGGGACAACATCCTTATTTGAAGGGCATTTACAGTATGAGTCCTTATTTACCTCGTTATCATTACAGGCTATCCTATTATAGTTTTTTTGATATGGTCATACAATTTGATAGGAAATAGAAATGAAAGGGTGGTGTGTGTGAAGAACATGGATCCTGAAGAAGTGCTTCTTAATGCTACAAGGCTGAGGAACTCACTTGGAAGGAAAGTGGTGAAACTGAGGACTAGACATGTCACCAAACACCCTAGTGTTCAAGGCACCTGGACTACTGCTGTCAAATTCTGAGATTTTTCTTCTACATAGTTCTTCTTCTACATGTTAGTAGTATCAGATTTGATGGTATATCTATATTTCAATCCCATGTTGTTTCTAATGTTTTGCAGTTTATGTTCAATGTTTGAATTCTGTCTTGTCCTTTCGATGATTCCAGTAATAAGATTTTCACTGAAATTGACGATTTTGTAAAACTGTCATATTTACTGGTATGAGAGAATGGTGAGACAACCCAAACTTTTTATTTCGTTGTTATTTGTCACTAGTATCAGAAATCGTCTAGACAAGCTCCCTGTAAATATCTATCCTAATTACTGTTATAACATATACACTTTATCATGTAAAAGAGAATGGAAAATGAAGCATGAATGGTTTGGTAAATAAGGGTTTTAGCTGATGTTTTCTGGTGTTGGAGATGATGAAACAGACTTGTCTATATCACCAAGGGTACTTGAGGACGAGTGTGATTTGAGATAAGACAATGCCACTTCAAGCATCTCTTCCACTTCTTTCTTGTACTGTCAAAAACAAACATATCAGTCAACCTTATATGGCTGACTATGTTTTGTTTATCGATTAGAATAAGGACATAAAGCTAACCTCATCGATTGCCCCTGCTTTGATCTTTGACTGCATCAAACACCATTTCTTAAAATGTACACCTATTCACGAAGCCAATGTGCATTGCACGTCTCTTTATCACTTTTTTTTCCTGATAAGTCGAAATCATTAACAGTTTTGAGGATTACTTACCGACTCTTATATCTATAACACATGTTGTCTCTTCTTTAGCTTCCAAGCGCCATCGACAGTGGACCTAATATACAATCAGAATTTATAAACCATGCCAAAGTGAAACTTGAATAATGAGTTGCAAATATAATGATGAATAAAGAACCAGATTTTACTATCTCTTACGTACCTCAAAGTAAGAACCAAAAGGAACATCATGTGGTTGTTGCACAGTTTCGAAAACCTGAGACAAAGCAAAACAAGTATCATCCGACAGGATACAATATCCAGAATAACACTAGAAGCTATGCTAATCCCAGTCATACCAGCATTTTCTTATCTGGTGATAGAACAACATGCTGCCATTCTGTTACAGCAGTGTCTGGTGGACACATAGGACTATTACAAATGGATCTGAACTTTATTTCTCTAACTTGACCATCATATTCTTCAGCAGTATGCCATGGCTCAATCTGAAAGATCATATAGAGACAACAATGAAGTTCCTGATAAATAGAGTCTAAAGCATGGTAATCAATACTACAGAAACCGCAAAGAAAAAACACGCACGCACATATGTGTGAAGACTAATGATCTAGATAGTATACCACACTTACATTAAGATTTTTATCTTTCCGTGCAGATCTGTACTCATTAGTATAAGTGGAATCATCAGCTAACAAAACGTTCAGGAATTGCTCAGGTGTGCTGGCAAAAACATCCTGCATACAAGAGAATGATGCAAACATTTCAGGATAACATCTCTGAACAACTATAGCACTAACAAGAAAAAGTGAATGTTTACATTGTAGATGCCGACAAGGACTTCTTCCTTGATGAAAGTCTGTAACTTAACAGGTGCAGCTGCAGTCTCTTCAGGAGCTTTTACTTGTACTTTACCACCTCCTTTCACAGAGATACTATGAGCACGTAAGGCAGAATCTGCTCTCTCCTATAAGGTAAGAAGCCACCAAAAGTCAAAACGTTTCTAACTGCCTTATATATCAGCTAACAAAAAATTCGGAAAAAAAAACACATGATAGAAGTATGTATATTATGTCAAAATGAATTAAAAATGGGGAGAGACCTTCTTTTCAACTTCTAGCATTGCATGATAATTATTTACTGCACGCTGCAATGCTTTTAGTGTATGGTTCCTGTTCCAAAACGATGCAAATTTATACCTCACTCTACCTGAAATAAAGAAGGAATTCCACATGACATAAACATAACAAAGCACCACTATAGATCTAAAATTCCAAAAGCTTTGGTCCTACAGATAAAAGGCTACGCCAGAAAACAAATGGGAAAACGTTTTTGCTGGCTTGCCTATAAAGTAGGAACTATCAAACAAGTGTTTGCTGAAGATAACGAAATGTATGAAGGTTGATATAATCACAAATTTCCAAAGAAAACATAATTACTAACCATCAGGCGTCCCAAGAGGGGGAACACCATGTCCACCCGCGCCCATCCGTAGTATGATTGTCATCGCTGGGTTTATCACTGCATGCTGACTTCTACGAATCTATCCGAAAAAATAAATATTTATGTATGATTGATTAGTCACTTATCAGTTAAATCAACAGAAATTCGACTGGTCAAGAAATGAGTGCTACCTCATCTATATCTCCCAGAGGTACAACAACCTGCAAAATGTGAGAAGGAAAATTTTAGACTTGGTTCAAAGAATTCAGAATGTTGTTACTTAGAGAAGCATTAACCTTCATTTGCTTAGCGAAAACATTGGAGTGAAAACATATGTGCCACGCAGAAACATATATTCGACCATGATACAGAAATGACCTCTCCAGGGCACATGAATAACTGTGCTCAACAACCTAAGGAAATTTTCACATGCCTATCAGACCACTGAACATGAATGGGAAATCCCATCGCAGGCAGACAACTTTTAAAGTCTCATATGAAATTAGTACAATGATAGATTTTGTACTGGTTAAGTTACCTCATCGGGGAGGAGATCAAATATCGTCTGCAGAGGCCCTGGCTTTAGATGTACAATTGTTGGGCCTTGCTGATTCAACGTGACCCTTCTTCTACAGGCTCCAGCATAACCAGTTACAGCCCTACCCATCAAAACCATTTTGTACAAAACCTTTAACTATAAAGGCTGCTTGTTATCAAGTAATATGCTCACTGCTCAGAGGTGCAGTTCAATTGAAAATGAACAACCAGCCAAATGCAGCATGGTTAGGTGGAAGAACAAACTTCACATTTTTGCTTTTATCAGAAGAGAAACGGTTATAGATGTTAAAAGTTATCTCGCACAAGCAATAGATGAAACTTGAATCTAACCATTTCCATTGACCTATACAACTAAGCACCCTCCTATCTTCTCAAAATAAACTAAGCTGATAGAAATACTGAAGTAGAACTGGCGGATTACCTAGGAGCATTCACAGGTAGTTTGATCGCATTAATGTTAAGGCAAACCTGACAAAACAACATTTGGTTTAGCTTCTAACGAGAAAAAAGGATTATATTAAACCCCATGAAGAGAAAAATATGCAAATGGAAGAAATGAAGAAAACACACCTGCCCAGATGGGCTATCTAATGAATGCCACACTGGACCCGTCTGGCCTTCACTTTCAACATTAATAGTTACTGAGCCAAGAACAGTACTTTTCCAAATGATATCCCAGTCATGAATTGTTACATTGATCTGCCATAACATATATAGTAAATGTTAGAAAAGGTATCTGTTAACAGGTGCATGTTTTGCATCTGAAATAAGTGAATCAATATGCTTAATTCAAATAAGTAAGTTTATCAATATTCTTTACTAAATCATATATAAAGCAAAAACAAAATCATATGAGGATATTGAAAATACTGGGCTTCACATGAGAAGTCTAAAAAACGTGCAAGTGAAAAAAGTTTCACACATCATTCCACCGAGTACTATAGCATGTAAAAGTAGTAACTGATGATAACCTTAACAGGAAGCTCATCTATGGGAAAATTGAACTCTTCACCCCACATTGGATTCCTTGAGCCAGGGACCATAGAACTATAACACAACCACAGAGCTAATTTAAACAATCCAATATGTAAGCACTCAACAACCAAACCACCAATAAAAGTATTCCCTTTTTGGATAGATAGACATAAAAAAAAGTTGCTCACATGATCCTTTAAAAAGAGACTAATAACAACCTGAATCGCTTTTCTGATCCACAATTAACAATAGCATAAGGATCTGATGTTCCATTTAAGTTTGCACCAATGAGATTTTTAGCAGCCAGCAGTTCCACCTGGGAAAAGACAACGAGATCCCAGCATGGATGTAATATTAGTATCCAATTTATGCAGATGAATCATAAGAATCAGTCTCAAGTCACAACACTTATCAGAACAGTAGAGCATTTACCTTGATAATATAAGCAGAATTTGTTTGAGTGTCTCCTCTCAACTGTCCTATCTACAAAAATAAGTGCAGAAACTGCGAGTCAACAAAATTGGGAAATTACTTAATGAAGAAGCACACACACATACACAGAGACTAATTTTGAATAACAAAATGCCCAATTATAAAGGAGAAAAATCAAAATTCATTAAGCATCCACGATATTTCTCCGGATATAGCTACTGAGAAAGCCTCTAATTCAGAGAAACGAAGAAGAAATTAAAAGAAAAAAACCTTGTCTTTGTCAAACATGGCGTCACCGGAATCAGGATTCTGTGAACGATCAAATCCCATACCATTGGCTTCATCATCTCCGCCAATTCTGTAAGCAAATAGACAATAAGAAGCAATCACAAAAACCGAAGCCACCACTGCAACCTCAATCTCCCATAACGACGGTATTAGAATTTCAACCGCTGACTGAACCATCTCCACGATCAGTTTCTCGAAACAAAAAAAACACGATCAAGAGAAGGTCTAATGATTTATTCTCCAGCGATCATACGACGGAGAATCAACATTTTCTGGAGAGAAAAAACTTCGCCTTCTACAGAAGAAGAAGAAGTCAGTCAATAAAAAAAGGATTTTAAAAAGAAGGAACTGAGAAATTAGTCGTGGATGAGAATTTACTAAAGTACCCTTAATACTGTAAACAGTTACGTTGGGAAGTTGTGGACAGCTGAGAGTAATTCGAGGATGATTATAGAAAGTTAGAAGCTACAAATTTACAACGTTAAAGGCTTTGTGTTCGGTAATAGACACATTATAGAGTTATAAAAAAATATTATCCAGAAGCTTGTCAAAATCATCTACTATCTTATTAAACTTAAAATATATATTTTGTGCATCTTTTTCTAACCGGACATAGTAAATTTTAAATTTATATTTAAATAGAAAATTACATTTAATTAATTTTTATTTTTAATTATTTATATTTTTAATTATGAATCTATTTATTTTATTAAAATTGAAACACTTGTACATATTTCTATAGCCAAACACCATAAATTTTAAATTTATATCTAAACAGAAAATTACATTTAATTAATTTCTATTTTTAATTACTTATATCTGAACTAACCAAATAATATATCCAAATTTCTATCATATATTTATCTACATATTTTTTTTCCAAATATAAAGTAATAATTAATTTTCATATAGTTCATATGAGAATATATATATATATTTCGTAGAATTAATTTTATAATTTTAAATTAATATATTTATTGTATAACTATTAAAACTGAATACAAATTTTGCTACTAGTTAAATATCATAAATATTAAATTAAAACAGAAAATTTAAATTTAAAATAAAATTTTAAATATGTAGTCGATGTATATATAAATTAGTTATAAATTAATATTTAAACCAAAAATAAGTATCTATCAAATTCGCTCAAATTTTTTTTATTGTATGTTTAGGTTTATACATGCATGTTTCCGATCAGATTTAGATTTTATCTAAATTTGACTAAGTATCCGAAAATTAGTAATTTAACATGATTATTTTTAGTTTTCTGTATCAGAAAATTGGATGAAATTCAGGTTTACGATACATGTTAGTATAATCGAATTTTCAAGGTTGAAAAAATTAAGTAATTAGATTGAAAAAATCAGATTTATAAAACTTAAAAAGTTTGTTTACGGAGATTTTGGATTAGATTTGGTTTACCTAAAAATTGATCGGATATCTAAAAATTAGCAACATAACATGAGTAATTTTAATTTTCTGTTTCGGATAACAGATAAAATTTTGGTTTATTGTAGATGTTATTGTTAAGATAATTGAGTTTTTTTTATTTAAAATAATAGGTAATTAGGTTGGAAAAATAATAGATTTTAGATGTATATAAAATTTTCGAATATAAATTTGAGATTTAGATACATTTTTAGGTTTTTTCATAAAAAAAAAAAAAAAATTGGGTATCTATTTATTTAGATTTTCGTCTAATTTGGGATTTTAAAACTATCCTGAATCCGATCCAAAAAATAAATTATCCTATAAGATTATAGATGTCAAAATCCAATAAATTTAAATCCGAATCCGATCGGGTTTTACTTGAATCCGATACGACATGTGTTATGCTCATGACTAATATTAATAAAAAATATATATTGATTTTAGATAAAAAAATAAACTTTAATATTTAAACTTATATGAATATTCTAACTTTTTAGTTTAATATTTTATTTATAGTTTATTTTATTTCCAAATAAAATTTGAAATCAAATCAATATTTTAAAAATATCAAACTAAAATTTTAAATAATTTTTTTATGTTCAATTTGGTATCTATAATATGGTTATAGTTATAATAATTCATATAATTATTTAATAAATTTATTTATAAAAATTGTGAAATTTTTTTTATATTTTTAAAAATTAAAATCTAATAATCTTCCATATTTAATATAGTACAGTTTTAATATGTATTTATTTACGGTTACTAACTTATATCATCATTTTAATAATGTTTTCTATTAAAAATTATGTATTTCTATTATTATTAAATCATGAAATAAATAAAAAAATATATTTTATCATGCAAATGGATAGTTAAGATATAATAATACATTTTTATTTACTTAAAAGATATTTATATCCAAATAGATAAATTATTTTATCTTTATATAATTAAAATTTAATAGAAAAACTCCAAGTATCTATTATATAATATATTCATTTAGATTTAGATATTACATATTTTAAAATAACTAAATTTTATAACATAAATAAATTAAATTATCAAAAATTTCTTAAGTAGCGAAATATATTAATTTAAAATTTTATATATCTCATTCTATTATAATTTTAATATTATAAAACTTTATAAACAACAATGAAATAAAAATAATAATAAAATTACGTAAATAAAATATATAAATAATTAATAAATAAAAATATTAATTTATAATAAATAATTACACCAAAGGTTCCACTCTAGTTTTTATTGATTTTTTGCCAACTCGTAAATAAAATATTTCTGAAAAAATGAATTTAAAAATGGTAACAATTTAACTAGTACTTTCTCTCCAAATCGTTCATGGAATTATTGTAGAAGTTGTTCTTGTGCATCAAAATCCAAGTTTTTCTTCCTTCTAAATTTTCCAAAATCAATAAAAAGCCTTTTTCTCTATAAATCTCATCAAATCATAAATTATAATTTTTAACTATAAAATATTAAACATTTTTACCAAATATCTTAAAAATTTCATAAAAACTCTCGAAATTTAAAATATCATCAATTTTATCAAATCTCTTTAAATTCTAGTTTGAATACAACCCTTAAAGGCTTAAACGACAATTTATAACACAATTTGTTTTGACGCTAATTTTAACTAGAATAGCTACGCTTTTTTTTTCCTATTCGGGTCAGACCAAATCGAGTCTTTTTTTTTTTGTATCGTCCATTACTTCATTATTTATTAAAGATCGCAAAAACAACTATCAAATCGAGTCTTTAGAGTTCAAAAGAACACTCATCTGCAACAATATATTGCAACACACCAAATCAATAAAACAAAACATAATCCTTCCCTATCTATTCTTCTTCTTCCTCCATCATCCTAAACCTTCCAGTTTCATAAACATGATACATCCACACAGGTTGAAGCAAGTCCCTTACAGCTTCCAACTTCTTCACTTCATCTTCATCTCTTTCTTCACCAATCTCTCTTTCAATTATCGGGTAAATCCTCGGAAGCAATATCAACATCATATCAAGCTCTCTCCACTCTTTATCTTCTCTACTAACCAACTTCATACATATAAAACGTAACAATCCTAGAGCTGTATCGAAATCTTTCTTCTCTATACAAACTGCTGAACATATCAAAAGAAAATAACCAATTCCATCTACTACATTGGTTTTACCTTTTAGTAATGATACTATGTTGTTTATCAGTCTTTTAAATGCCGAGGCTACGGTTACATCTTCATGTAGCTCGATTTTTGCACATGTAAGAAGCCATGATGGGAAGTAGTGTTTGATGTGGTTGAATGAGTTAGTGTATGAACTTTCTTCTTCGAAATTGTTGATGAAACAAGGTCCTAGTGTAAGAACCAAATCTGGTATCCATGGGTTTAAAGCTGTAAGAAGTCGTGATGCGTAAGCCGAGCTTAATCGTATTTCAACCATGGTGAATAGATCAAGAAGGTCATTTGTAAGGTTGAAAGCTTCAAACAAAGGAAGTGAAGTTTCAGTTGTGTGTCTCATCACTAGATTTATGAGCTTTCCGGCGTAGCTTGTGGAGCTTTTTGTACATAGAATCATGTCCTTTATATCTGCATCGTCAAATTGTAACCTACCGGTTGAATGGTCGTTAAAAATGGAGATTGTATACTTTAGATATGAAGATGTGAACTTCAACATCCTTGCTTGGAATTGAGAAGCTAGACTCATTTCTGTAGACTCAATAATAAACTTGAGAATCGTGGTTAGCATCTTGACCTTGTTCAGTACACATCTTTCTTTTGATCCCTCGGAAACTGCATGAAGCATGAAGGCAATGTTAGAAAACTTTATGCTTTACTACGAGCGAAGCTACATATTAGAGAAGTTTTCATATGTCGGGTAACATGTGTAATAGCCCTGGGTATTCAATTCGGTTTGTTCGGTTTACTAAAACGAACCGAACTAGATCGGTTTCGGGTTATTTGGTTTTAGGCGAGTAAACCGATCGGAACAATTGGATTTTTAGTTCGGTTTTCGGTTCGGTTCTGAGTGAATATTCAGGGGAACAATTTTATTTTTAGTTTGGTTTGGTTCAGTTTGAGTGAACATTCGGGGGTAAACAATCATGTCTCAGTTCAGGTTAATCGGTGTAAATTAACCCAAATAAACCGAACCGAAAGATGAATTTCTAATTTATTCAGTTTATTTGGGTTAATTGGATTGAATTTGGAAATTTTTTTTTTACCAAAAACCGAACCGAACAAATCGAAAACCGAACCGAACAAACCGA